>DWLI01001579.1:0-15130 GCA_018249915.1 Cecropterus dorantes dorantes | reverse complement strand
TTGTGTGTCCATGGCACCCGCGACACAGGAGAAAATCCTAGTGCGGGGCTATGAGTGTAGAATGCATGTTTTTTTTTCTTAAATATAAAATTAATATTGTAGAACCGGTGTAGTTCGAGCTCATGTGGTTATGTACCACCGACACACTTATTTCTTAGGAGAAGCATTTCTTGCATTTCGGTGGAAGAGTATGGTTTCGGACTCACTTATATATGAGGCGACCATCTTAGTCTTCGGGAGTCCATGGAAGCCCTGTTCTGTATGAAGATGCTTACAGATGTCCATGGGCAGCAGTTTCTTACCATCAAGTGGACTGCATACTCTTTTGCTACTTCAATGTGATAAAAAAGAATTTACTATAATCAACAAAGAGTTCAATCGCCTCTTAAAATATTTTCAAGGCGATTGACTGCTTTAGAATGTCCAAACATAATATATGTAATAGAATGTACCGAAAATAAAACCAAAATATTTTCAAAATCTTACAAAATCGTGAATTACTTAAATGTATTCCATGTCTCTTCTTTTTTGGTCTGAGGTTATGAGTCAGTTACTGAAAAACTCACACAACGGGATTTCCTGGTACCTCTCACTGGATGCAAATACCCTTGAACTATTTCGAACCTTATTGCTTTCAGGAAACTGAGATGAGTATGCCCTTTAGGTTTAATCCCTAAGTATGACTAATATATCCAGTATTTATTGTTATTAACTACTGAGTGCCTATAAATTTTACGGTTGTGTTCGTTTATTTTTAAATTCATTTAAAAAAGAGTTTACTTTATATGTTTTATCTTTTTTTACTACTGCTTACTTGAGCGGGGTTGAGGATCAGTCATTATCTAGATTTAAGCTTTCCTTATATTTTCAAACAAACATACCAAATAAACAGGACAGAAATATGAAAAAAATAGTAGACATAATATTGCAAGTCATTTTTCATTTAGTTCTTAAGTTAAAAAATCAATAGACTAAATCTTGACCATTATTTATCTGTAAACTCTATTGTTTCGTATAAAAACATCAAAATCAATTTATTAATGACAAATAAATAGATACAAGCATGAAATATAAAATAAATATGTTCATAAAATATTTTTTATATTTTTATTTGATACTAGGTGTGCTACGCGGTTTCACCCACTAAATAAGAAATAGCCTTCCTCAATAAATGGACTATTCAATACAAAAAAAATATAATTCAAACTAGTGCTTCCTGAGATTAGGCCGTTCAACCAAACAAACTACTGCTTTATAATATTAGTATAGATGGAAGTAGCAAACGAGCATCCAGTCCACCTGGTAAGTGGCCACTGCCGCTTATGGACTATAAGCAACCCCTGATATTTTAAAGTCTTACCTGAAGTTAACTACAGCGTTGCTACCCCTTAAGACTGTTAGTAGTCTTAAGGGGTAAATCTCCCACAGTTAATAAATTTCATTTAATTTCAACTATGACGATTTAGTGAGGTCAAAAACCAAATTGTGACCCTCTTTAATGACCCCAGTTAATATTATGAAGCCGTCAGGTGTATAACCATTTCATCCGGCACCAGCAGAATTTTTATCTGCACTTATTTTCAACTCAAGGACAGCTTACGTTCAGATACGTGATTGGCATACGGTGGTCGAAGAATGCAAGGTTAATTTCACTGGTCGACTACCTGCAATCGATGTTACAATATATTGTAAAAACGATTTTGATAATGAGATTTTTGCCTTCTGTATCCGTGGCGTTGTTTTCGTTTGGGTTGCTGGTTACAAAGTTTAGTTGCTTATTAATAGGTCTGTTTACATACTTTTTAAGGTAGGACGGTGTTATGGTGGAATTGCAATTCTATTGTACCCTTTTTTATTTTCGGGGGAAACCTTCAAAAGGTACCCGACGCCGTGGGTGCGATGTAGGGTTTATGTGGTTTCTTATCCGCACTAAAATCCCCCGTGGTGGTCCTCAGTCGCTACGAAGAGGACTTTGGGATCTCCAAAGGAACGCAACCGTCCTCTGAGCGCATTGCTCCATCGGGCTCCACCCAGGTGAGGTGGTCTGCATCGCCTCGCCTGGTCGCCTGGCTGGACGGTTCGAGCTTTCATTGCTGCAACCCGCAACCTCAGTGCTCTTTTAGGCGCCTCTTACTACGGGCAGGATACCGTAGCCCTATTCTGATCCTGGTATTACAGGGACGCAATTCTATTGTACCTTCTGTTTTGGTTTAGGCATGTATAAGTCGATCAAGCTAACTAGACGAATGTCAAACGTGACGTCACTAGCAAGCTCGCCAGTACTGATGACCAAAAAAATAGGAATAACAATTTTTTGAGAAATGTTGATTTCAATGAAATTTGAATTTTAATAAATTTTCTGTCTTAATAATTTATACATATATTTAAACTTAAACAACGCTTTGTTTACTTATTTTGGTTAAAAAACGAACGAGTAGACAAAATTAATATTTGTTCATTTATTTTATTATATAAAATGAAAACAGATTAGGGAGTTTAGGTGCGAACGGTACTAGGACGAGAGCGGGGTATGAGGCGGGACCGGGGAGGGAAACCGCATTCCTTCCGTTCGTCTAGTTAGCTTGGTCGAGTAGTACCTACTTTATTCGAAGAAATATACAGAATTTTATACTTATGTGAAAATAAAATAAACCGTGTGTATCAAAGCAAGATTTGTTAAGCTTAGTGGCTATCATTTTAAATTTACGACGCAAGAACCATAAGAACCCGTTATTAGGCGACAAACGAGAAAGTTGGTAAGTGGCGGCTTTTCGCTATAACTTAAATCGCGTGGCTCGTTTAACTGTCACCAAGTACCATGTTACGCAAACACATAAATGTGAAGACAGGAAAAAGTATTGAAAAAGTAATAGGTCGTAATCGGTAAGACTATGTATCATTAGAGACAGTGACTACTACACTATTTTTCTTTATCTTTTAAAATATATCTTTCAAAATATTTATATTCACAGTGAAAAGGGTGTACGTTCCAATTATACTTGAAAGTTTTTAAAGGACATCGCTATAAAAGTTCACTAAAAATTTGTCCATCAGAGTTTGAAATAAATTAGCTAATGAATTTCGCGTGCTAACAGCAATCACTAACATCAACACGAATTAAGAGCTTCTAAAAAAACGTTAAACAATAGTAAGAAGTCGGTTAAAAATGATCATCGTTATCTCATAGAACTTACTTAGGACTAGGAATATGTATATGTGTCTACCTAAAATATAGCTAAATGCTTTACAAAAATTGTTATACTCGTAATCATGCATTTTTTAAACTAAAACACATTATAGTCGAAAGCGATTAACTCTACATATAAATATGAGAAATAGTTTGTGTACTTTTCATTTTCCTATAAAATAATACATAAATATTTTTTCACAATATTTTTATTTCAACCACAATAGTCCATTTACATTGTACGATGTGCATTATATCTGCCTAAATCGTTTTATTCGTTCTGTTTTTAAAACATCGCGTATCGCTAATCGCTTACAAGGTGCCAAGCTGTTTATTGTTTTATGAACCATCAATGGAAGATAAACCTACCTCTCATTAGGCAAGACCATTGTCAGTTTTCAATGTTCGAGATTTCTCAAGATTTCTTCACAACTTTCTACGATGAATCTATCTAATCTACGTGAACTTGACGCATGCACTTGATTGCATGCACTTTTCCCATTTACTTTTACTACCTAGGTATCTACATTTTTTATTCTATTTAGCTTCGCAAGTTTCGTGATCTGTATGCAGTTGAAGTAATATTATAATGTAACAAATTTCATGTATCTAGCTTAAGTAGATCTTGAGTTATTAAAGGGTCAAAAGTGGTTCCAAATGGTTCCTGTAAATAACACTTGCGTTGCTTCGTTACCAGAGAACTTGGAACACGCTGCCGCGTGTTTTGATTCAGCCATTTCTCAGAAAACGTTCTGTAAAAATATTCGGTTAAAAAAGTTGAAAATAGTTTAGTAATACGTATGTGTTACATATACGTATAGTTCCGTGTGGTGTCGTTCTGAAATAGCACCAAATCTTCTGTTCCCGTGGATGTTGTAGTAGGCGACTAAGGAACAAAATCCGAAACGTGGGCAGCGTCTTCCTTTGCAACATCAACACTTATTGCAGTCACCAACATGCATGTCAGGCGCGATTACTATTGGCGAAAACCTCCCATTCGAGGATGCTTAGTTTTAGCAGTGAACTTGAAAGGGTTGATGGATGCATGGATGACATTATTCATCATCAACCCATTAACCGTAAAGCAATGATAATTAGTTTCTTATACGCACATAATTTCAGAAAAATCCGTGATGCGTGCCTGGGTTTCGAACCTCGGTACCGTCGATTGAAAGGCCAAGTTTCAACCATTAGGCTATCACTGTTATCATGATGACATTATTAATGAATGATAATAGGTGATATTGTGATATGTTTAGCTCCCTAAAAATATCTTCCGTTCAATGTAGTGTTTATATCACAGTTAATTTTATAAAGTACGAATACGAAATTATATTCAATAAAAGCAGAAGATCCATAAATTGTAAACGGTTTTTCACTTTTCATAAAAGAAAATACCTAAGTATTTTAACTGCATTATAAATAATGTCTAACATTCCTCATAAATCACAAGGTATTTGAAATTTAATAATAACGATATTTGTGATAAATGCTACAAGATATATCTATAAAGTTATTTATATTTAAACTTGTATACACAATCACCTCAATAGCAAGATTTCTCTTATAAGGCAATGCGATTATTCAATGTGATCGTATTCAAAGCAATTCGTACCCTACTGAGTGCCTACCACAGGAAATATAATAATATGATTTTAGACTAATATTATCGCGGAATTGATACATTTTCATATGAAACATATCGTGAGTACCTGTAACATATTAAAATGTACCACAGGAAAGATACAAGATCACAATTTGCAGAGATTGCAATCTTTAGATTCATGATTATTAAGTAATGAAACTCAGCGTCCACTTGGCTCTTTAACCCAGTAATTAATCCACAATATATTTTTCCAACGCCATCTATTCGAAATCCCACTCAAATTCAAATAACGCTATCTTGACATAAAACTGACTACGTAACGTTACACGGTACCGGTACGGTACATAGACCGGAATGGAGTTTTTTTTAATTATATGGAAGGAGCAAACAAGCGTGCAGTCCACCGCCCATGGACATCGGTAATCAACTTCAAATAAGATCAGAGCCTTTACCTGAGGTTGCGAGGTGGAGATTCGTGGCTCTTCTGAGGACTAAGTTGGAACGCCTCACATAAGTACCTCTCCCTTACCCACCCTTCAGACCAGAACACAGCAGCACTTAAAACTGCTAATGTTATCCAGCAACAGGTTTGAGGGTAGTTCTACTGGAGATGAAACACATACTCGTAGAGTTCTACCAACTTTGAAATAAGTATAACGGAGCAAGGGTGAGATGCTTTAATGTGGTGTGGTTACAAAATGAGGTGCGGAGAGGCGGGGGGAAGGGGGTGAGGTGTGGTGAGGAGTGTTGAGTGGAGAATTGTCTTTTGGCGGATATGTCATCATTAAAAAGAATTGGAAATTAAACATTAGTTAAAGAGTATATTTCGAGTGTCTTATTTTATAGCGTTATATAAGTATTGAACACGTATTAGCAATATAGATGTAAGGATAGATGACGACCGATTGACGATGATGATCGATCGACAGTAGCCTGTAAGGACTTCAAAGGGTGATTCGAGATTGAGTATTTTTAGATTTCCTTCCGAAATAATATATATACTTACGAGGACCTATTGCAATAGGTAAGATTTCCCTTATAATTAAATGACTTATAAAGATGAGGGAGATTATCGATTAGCTATATATGTAAACATAGAATACACGGTGATGATTTCCTATATAATGCGCCAGACTATAAGCCGTAGTTTACGACGTATTTGTCCCAACTGAATCTAAATGTTCCATATTTTTACAGATACAGTTAATAATATAAAAAATGGTTTAACAACAGAATAGCAAAACGGTATAATTGCCTAAGGTATGCCAAGTTCCCTTAGCATAAAATCATTTTATCAAAAGTTGCAACACCGTTACTTCACCGGTACTTGAGGCGAGACGCATCTTAATTCTGTATCCGTACATAAAATGAGCGTGTATTTCCACGCAGTACAGCTCATGTTTATGCCAGGAAATGTAGCGGACTATTACCATAAGACTGAGTCGAATGATTAATTCATGCACTGGAAACGGTAGGGTTAACCGTTCCGCCGCAGTTACTTTGTTTAACACGTAAATTGGAGACGCAGATTTAAAAACGGTTTATTATGTTCATGCACTATGGCGTTTATTAATCTAGGTTAAATTGCATTCAAACGAAACGATGTCGCATCATAAAAAAGATCGTCGTGTTGCGTTGCGAAGCGACACAGTGTACTCGTACATCTGTCGATTTACGGTGTATATGTCATGTGTATCATAAAAAATCAATATAGTGTATCGATCTTTTGTGGTGCCACTACTAAATGTCGTGATAGCACACCGTCGTGGTGTATGTATGGTCAATGTATGATCATTAAATTAAGATAAAAGACTATAAGTCTTTGGTGGATCCAGAAAGGGGTTGTTTCAGTGGTTTGAAACGTCCAGGTATGCAAATACTTAAATATGTCATGCTGTCATTTTCAGAAGCCGAAAAATTTTAGACCAAAACACCACAGGGTTTAGAGGTGTAACTGTGGTGTACTGTGGTCGCTATACCATGTTTAAAATTGTTAAATCTTACCTTTAAGACAGTCGTCAGATAGATGGGTATATCTGATGAACAATGTTCGTTGTATAGATAATCTAGGTAAGTGTCTGATTACATTTATCTGTTTAACCGCAACTTGGAATCAATCAACGGAGCATAATTGTCATGCCTTAACAATTACACGGTAATTAGCATGATCAATCGTAGGAGACTGACCATTTGTATTAGTTTTCCACACTCCACCCCTGAGGCAATACGAGTGTTTAATTTAAACAGATTTCGATTTAGTTTATTTTTATAAACTTGAACAAGTAGGTAAACAAGTTTTCAGCCGCCCATGGACGTATGTGACCAAATCCACATAGAAAAAGGTTCTACTTAAAATCAATTACAGATGCATTGCCACTCGTAAGGACAGGACGTGGTTACCTATATTTTAAGTAAGCCGGTATCCACACCCTTCCAACGAAACGCATGGATTGCTTCACGCTAGAAATAGGCGCGAATATGGTACCTCCCCGTTCAAACCGATGTGGTGGATCTCTACCACCTTGCAAATGATTATCGAAACGTCATTATATGATTTAAAAATTCCAATCTTTAAAATATATGGACAGAATGTATATAACTATCAAATGACAAGAAAAAATCTTTGAAAAAATAATCACGGAACTCAATTCGAAATGGTATTTTTGTTCATAACAATTGAAATATAAAACAAACAGCAGAAACTAACACCGGCACTAATTATGTTGAATATAAAACATCTTTCGCGACCCGATTGTGTAGAAAATATTAGTTGAGAGAAATTTAGTCCATCAATTTTTTTGAGACAAATCCTTATACCTTCTGTATGTCGGGCTAACATCATAACTGTATACGCATTGGGGTTAATAACCCAGAATCAGTCACATCAAAATATAATAAACTAAGCGTAACCGTTGCGATCGTTATCCGAAGACACATAAATGTAACTAAGGTAGGGTAAGGAATGAGTTCATACGCAACAAGTCATGGTTCGTGGTCACCGCTAGTTACGCTGTCGAAAGCAATCATCGATATCATTATGCGATTCCTTGTACAACTAGCTTTCCGTCAGCTGTTATGTAAATAGTAAATAATTCAGTCTATTTCGAGTGAAGACACGTTTAAAGTAAACATTTTTTGTTGTCGATGGTGAAAACGTCACCTGACATAAAAGCTTAAAAAAATCTTCGTCTGACGCCGTGGGAGCGACGCCGGTAAAACTCTTTAACTATTCCTGGTTCTACAGAAAAAGAAACTAAATACCTACTACACGGTTTAATTTAAATGTTTTAAAAGCAAATTAAATGTTTTTGCTTTTTAAAATAAATCTACGTGTACGATTTTGTGTACAATCAATATACATATGTGTACTACGTATAATATTACATCGTTCGTATTTTTATTCGATTAAAGTAGCAAATGGCTTGCAGTCCATATGGGTTGGCAGGCGTTTAAGGTATATGAAGCAAGGAACCAACTTCATAGAGTCGATGCCATTCTTTAGGACAGATCGGTCGCCTTATATACTCGTATGTAAGTCAGTCGGTGATTCATATTTTTATATTGATATTAATTATAAAAGTAAATACGTAATTACATTTAATATATAAATAACATTTTCTACATTTATCACTTAGTACCACCGTAGGATTTTTCATAAGTCTTGCGTGCCATGAACACACACAGAGACTAATATACAAACACCCAGACCCAGAAGAGAAAAGTAAATTTCTCCTTAAGATAGTCTGACCGGTATCGAACCGTTTTCGGTCGTATGGTGAACACTCCGACACGTAGGTCATCAATTAATGATCATACCTGTGCCTATAATGATTCCTATCTTCCTCACTATTATTAACTCAGTAAGACTAGTAACAGTTTCAACTAAGTGTGCATAATATGAAGCTTTAGTAGATTCTTAAAATGTAGTTCTAAATTGTAAGATCTAAATAAAAACTGTCCATACTATTCATAACAGTGTCTATGTGCAATACTTTTTCGTTTAACAAAAAATGGGTACGTACTATTTACTTTGCCATGTTTTATCTTTTAAGTATTTCTCAAGGAAATCGGAGCTATTACAAAAGTGAGGTTATACAACTCATATAACGAAACTAATGGATGAAGTAATAAAATGTAACGATTGGTTTAGGTGATTTAGAACATAATGGTGGTGTAACGATTTTCAGATTTCGTTATGTTGATTGTTACAAATTTTATTTGACGACCCGCGTGGCGGAGCGATCACCGGTCTGACGCGCAGTGGGTTCCGGTACGATTCCCGGCCAGACAGACATCTGAATGATGAATTTAGATTTCTGTTCTGGATCTGGGTGTTTGTGTATTCGTCTTTGTGTGCGGGGCTATGAGTGTAAAATGCGTGTGTGTGTTCTGTTATCATACATAAATCTACACTCACTAAAACGTTTGAAAGTAGTAGAACCCTTTATTTTTCAACTCTACGGGCATGACAACACCTATCTCTACCTTATAATAACGGTGCTCTAACACCGCTTCATGGATCCCTTCTATATGAAGTTGCTTACAGATGTCCATAGGCGGCAGTAATCACTTACCATCAGGTAGATTGCAAGTTCCTTTACTTTAATATGATAAAAAAAAACACAAGAGACACAAGAAACAAGATTTCTACTTAGTCCTCAGGGATGGTAACTCATTCATGACCGACCTCATGTAGGGCTCTATTTAAAAAAAATATATCAATTTAGATGATTGCATATTAAATAAACATCTTCATGAGCGGACAACAACAGAATTCATGGGCGACAATAGCCATCTACAATAAGATGCATGCTCTTTTAATACTCCGATAATATGAAAAGAAAAACCCTAAAATATTCTATGTCACTGACGTGATCGACACATGGACGTATGCACAAATATCTAGAGAACTTAAATCCTAGGACATCATTAAGATGTCTGCCTGAAAAAAATGGAAACCGTTTACTTGATTGACTGTTATAATAACCACTAAACCAAGCCGGCTATGATAGCTATCATTAATACAAGGGTCACGAAATATTCGTAACAAAACATGGTAGCGTCTTGTTAAATAAACAAAACCATATTTTTCTTTTCTAGAAACAAAAAGTAGATTTTCGTGTTAGTGGACTCATTTAAAAATTGCCACGTCATCAACTTCAACTTCTCTTTTATTTTACAAGCCGCCGGCAACAAAGTAGAGCTTAATAGGCACTTTGTATGTGTAGCACGCTCGAATACAAAGGGGTATAACGTACAATAAGTATAACGAACATACATGCTTATCCAGTACTAGCTGTGCCCCGCGGTTCCACCCACTTTATAAGAAAAGACAAACAAACTTAGCGTGATGTTATATAGCTTATAGCCTTCCTCAATAAATGGATTATTCAACACATAAAAAATTTCATGTTTGTTCGAATTGAAAAACTCATCAGCTTTATAATATTAGTATAGATTACCAAATATGTGCTGAAATAGAAAATCTTTGTTATTTGTAAACAACTTATAATCATTTATTAAATGAACTAATTATCGAAAAGCTGAATTGCGTTAATTTTTCCAACTTCTATATACTTTTTACCTGACAATGTAGTAATAAATATTGGTATCAAATGAAAGCTACTAAATAAACCGTTACAAAAGTTATATCACCTATGTTGCAAACTCCAAAGAAACTCTACCCCTATATAAATTATAATATATAAAACAAATATCTGTCTGCAAATTTCAGTTTTTTAGAGTCGGGTTTTTGTTTCCATAATAATTTCATATTTTATATTGAACTTTCTACTTTGTTTATTAATTTTTACGGTGTGCATGCCAAAATAAATGTTTTTGCTTTTATTCTATCATTTCTCTACTTGAAATGTTATTTACTTTGTACTGTTAAAATGTACTGCCGGCCCATCGATATAGGTACTGTCGAAAATAAATAATAATGCTTTCGTGTGATGATGAAATGATTGCATAATAATAATCTTAGGTTACTTTCACTGCAAGGATTAGTCTTGTGAATGTCGAAACCTATCAGTATAAGAGGCTTATAGTGGCAGTACAGAAGTCACGCTAAGAGTTATATAAGGCTTCACTACTTATTGTAATCCAACAAATCTTCTTGATCAGCACAAAAGTACCAGCTAAGTACTAAAGCACCAGACGAGGATTATAAGAAATTAAACAGAATGGATGTATGCGTGTGTGCACATAAGTTATCTTGTTTGGCGTAATTAACAAAAAATATAAACCACTTATTTACTCTGTAATCTTACTTATCGTTATAATTAAACTAAAATTATTGCGAGAAACATGAAATTTTTTTAATTTATAAAATGACTTCTCTATAGGTATATTTTCCTAATACATTTAAATAATAAAATATATAATTTATTTATTTACTTTTTGAAACACCTTAAACTAAGGATCACAAGGGTAAACTTAATGCCTAATGGCATTCTCTGCCAGTCAACCCTGGGCGATAGCAAAAATTTATGGTAGGCATGTAAGTAGGCAACGGAAACCTAATATATACATATACATACACATAATCATTATTTTTTAAGCATTAACAAAAAAAACAAATATATTTTGGATTTTAGATGACCCTAACGATACGACAGGCAGGTTACCAAATGGAATGGAATATTATTCTAATTTAATAAATATATTCATAAGGAATATTTATAATCATAACGAAACGCTCCAGCGTAAGTTTCCGCTACAAAATTAATTCCACCACTTAATCCCACACATTTTTTTAGACTTATGGGAATTTGTGGTATAAAAACATGGGCGGTATAAAATGTTGTATACTTATTTGCTCGTTGAAAATCCCGTTAAGGAAACATGAGATGGCCATATACTGAAATTGCTCATTGCTTACTTCCATAAAATAAAGAAGCCATCTTGCAAAACCTGTTTGCATTTCTGCTCTTTTGAAAGACTTATTTAGGAGTTAATTAATCTACACGTAAATTGGCATGTAAAAGTCAATCGGTTATATATGATAGTTCATTTATTATTTATTAGATATTTGGAACAGCTAAGAAGATACAAACGCAAAGATAAATATCGACGTATAAAAAGTATATTTTTGTTAAAAGATCAGTATTAAGACTAAGAATAATAGCGATGCCCCGTCTCTCATAGAATGCACACGGTGCATACTGGAAAATAGATAAATGGTCATAGTAAAATAACCGTCTAAGGACGGTACTAATAATAAAAGAGTTCATAATACGCGTTTTTACCCGACTGCGTCAGAAGGATGTTTTTAGAGCGTATGAAAATATGTTTGTATGTCCATTTCTTTGGCACGTGCTACAGCTTAAACAGCTTTACAGATTGTGGCTTTTGATTGGCTTTTGAGTAGCTTAACTGTATTTTTTTAGGTTTTTAAGTACTACCATATATACCGTTAGCCAATATAAAAACGATTTCTACATTTCTACACTCACAACCCCACACTAGGATTTTCTCGTGTGTTGTGGGTACTATGGACACACAGAGTCGAATACAAAAAAACTCAGACCCAGAACAGAATCAAAACTCATTATTCAGATGTCTGTCTGGCCGGGGATCGAACCCGGGACCCACTGCGTGACAAACCACTACGGGGGTATCTATATGTCAATATACCGGTGAGGACCCGCTGTTGACATATAGATATGCGATAATTAACCGCTTTTCAACTAAATTGATATTTATCAATTAATTCGTACGAAATGTAATTAAATAACAATGGAAGTATCTTTCTAAAGAAAAAATCTGCCTTAAAGTAAAAATCACATTAAAATCTGTATAGTGGATTCCGTGATATACATTTAAATCTTTGTCTAGCTTGTATTGACCATTTCAATAGTCCCCTTTTATGTATAAACTCGTTACTTCAGAGAGAAAAATCAGTATCATTGTATTAAATGAAGATATAGTGAATATTTATGTTCTAGATCTGACCAAGGTTCTAACGGTTGAATTAAAAAAACTGGTTAAAGCCTATCCTAAAGATCCTACAGACTTCCCGTAGATACGCGAACAAATAAAATCTCTAGATACAATTTCATTTATATGCATTTTAAGGTTACTAACGAGTTGCAAGCATACATTTAAATAAAACTCGAACACCGTTACACACCCAAGTACTAATACGTACTAATTTAGGTCCTCATTACGTAAATCCATCCCTTATCTGGTTTTCCGCCTAGCGACTTTTGGCGTGACTAACCCGATACCGTTTGGTGAGACCGGTTGTGTCGAATGCTCCTTTGGCGACAAAAACCAGTGCAGCGAATCGAGGTAATATGAACTCTTACAAGCTGCCAAGTTTTTGTTGCATTGGCGTACATTTATGACGAACTTGACGTATTTTTAATAGGATAGATTTATAAGAACAAGTATCATCCAGAAATCTTTTTTCAACAACGTTTTTTCGTAGCTTATAGTAATTAAAAAGGTGTTTACAAAAAAAATGTTTTTTTCTTTTTTTGCATAAAAGATACGCGGTATTTTTTCCGATTTATTACTTAGTATTTTTTACGATTTGTTACGCAGTATTTCTTACGCAGTGAGTGGATTTGCCACTATTAACATTTTTTATATATTCTGTATTATGTATATTGTCTGTGCATTTCCTTTCTTTTACGAGTAATATTTTTTTCTTGTATAATATAAAGTTGAATTATGCTTGTTAAAATACACGCATAATTCTAGTACACGTGGCCTTAATTTGAAAATAAATTCCATTTACCAACGTCGAGTTTTAAGAACATTTTTATGTGCAATCAATTTACATTGCAATTAGGAAAAGTCGTAGACGCTACCTTCTTAGGATTTGTTAGTTGAATTTAACACCAAAATGAATCTACAAAGTTTTATAAATATGTACCTAACATAAAACAGTATTTTTTTCAAATTACGTGCAAATTTTTTTTCTACGTGCAATAACCAATATGTAAAATATTGCATCAGTTAATTTTTTTTATCCGGGACAACGTGAACTATTAAATGGCCGTTAATACGTATGTGGATTCGCTCGGTAAATCGATAACGATTGTTCCAATTGGAACACAAACGCTATTCGAATCGATTCGACACCGTTTTGATGTCGACATGCTTCACTATTTTACGTTATGGTGCATTTTATTACTGGAATGAAAGTGAATTTCACATGTGAGGGGTTATAACTGCAAATAGGCCAATGTCCAAAAGTATGATTCAACCAGATTTGTTATTACGCGTTTCACGAGTTACTAATTAATTTAATTAAGTTTAAATTAATATTAATTATATTTTTTATTTATATTAATTTACGTTTTAATTTATTTTTGTCTCACCATTTTAGAATAAAAAAAAGATGCCATTTTTTTCAATTTCATTGTACGATATCATTTTTTAGGTCCCCTTCTTCGACATTTTAAAAACAAATAGAGAATTCAGTATCAACCGAGAAAAAATAAGCCCTTTATTAACCTAATTCGAGTCGCAAACGAGCATGTAGCGCGCCTGATGGTAAGTGGCCCTTGTCACCCAGAGATAGCCGTAATCAACCCCAAACAGGAGTCTTGCCTGAGGTTAACTACAGAGTGAAGACTAAATATTCTGCCGCCCCCAAGACTCCACTCTATTCCACTGAGCTTATTCTAAGACAACATTTTATTTGCCCACCCTAGGCTGCAGCCGCCTCAGCCTTTTGGTAAATCCGCTACTGATTGTTAGTGATACCCCTAAGTATTCAGTTGAAAGCCACAAATAAAACTCTTTTACCATACCGGCCAAAATAGAACACAACAGCGCTTAACACTATTATTTGTTAGATTTGACAGTGATAGCCTAATGGTTGAAACTCTGCTTCTTGTCGGACGGCCTGAGTATCGAATTCTAGACATTCAGCACTGATTTTTCTAAAATGATATCCGTATTAGAAATTAATTATCACTGCTTTACGGCGAAGGAACACATCATGAGAAAACTTGCACACCTGCGAGTTCTCGAAAAAAAAGAGCTCTCGAAGGTGTCTGAAGTCCAAAATCGCGCTTGACCAGCGCGGTAGACTATAGCCTGAAACTCTCATTCTGAGAATACCCGTGCCCAGCAGTGGGACAATAACGGGTTGATAATGAGGTCTTACAGTGATGCTTCCAGAGCTGAACCACAAAGGGTTACCATCATCAAATACCACAGAATAATACACTTCTAAAGTGTCAAGTATTTACACTTCTAAAGTGTCTAGTGTAGTGTATAAGCACTTCTAAAGTGTAAAGTATTTACACTGTGTAATGACTAGCAATCCGTACTTACTTATGCAGTCGCCAATTGCCGCTAAATTACATGCAATTATC
>DWLI01001578.1:0-15131 GCA_018249915.1 Cecropterus dorantes dorantes | reverse complement strand
GATTTCAAAAATGAGATTCCCAATTCGGTTGGCATAGTTTAAGTGAAACATCTATAGGCGCACGTAAACCTGATTGTTGGCGTGGCGATCGCCACACCGTATATATTCAAGCGCCATCTGTTATACATTTTCGGAACTATTAAGTATCGAACAAAACTAAGCGGGATGCGGAGTTAGTTTGACTTAGTGCGGGGTTCGTAGATGGCGTTATTTTTCTTATGCTATATTTGGTTCCTGTCGCAATCTTGTCTTTTATGCATATTACTTGTAGAAACACGATGTTTAACATCTGCCAGGCGTCCCGTGATGGCTATTTGTATTAGAGCACAAGTCACTACAGACGAATGCACTGCGCAAAGCCCCAACCTTGCCCAAACAATTGTCTAACGTTAAAACACTCTATCGAATGTGTATCGATGCAGCGTCCTTGCTTTCCTACGTCTTGTCAAGGAACACAAAAACAATAAACAAAACCTTTATTGCATATAGTATTTAGGGTCTAGTGCATAAGAATCCGCGATTTGTCTAAAACATTTAACTCCGAAGCTAGCCATTAAAAAATATTACATTTTCTTTGTTTTTACTTCTTATTTATAGACTTTTTCGGCACGATCATTCTATAAATTTCTAGATCAAAAATTTCAAAAATCAAAACTTGAAGGTTAAAGGTTTACCGAAAAGTATTTAAATACTTTTCTAATTGATATAATATTACCTTGCGCTGGTTTTACATATCTCGGATGGCGCATGTTTTAAATCAAATCAAAAGATAATGATGATGAAAATAATTCATTTATGTTACCGCATAATCCTATGCCTTGGACCATTTGTAAAGATGGCCGGACAATCGGCTAATAATTATGGCGGCCTTGCTCTACATCCCATCTTAATCAGACAAGTATAGCTTGTTTTATTTAGATTCAGTGATAAAGCTTCAGCACCAGCATGCCTCAAGTCAGTAACTGCAAGAAGTATCCAGGGACCGAGTCAGACGAACTCTCGTATCGGAGGCCAAGACCCTTTTTGGGGCGCTGAGCCAACGGAGTGCCGTCCATTAATCAGTCATTTCTGGTCCACTGCTGGAAATCAGCCTTCCTTTCAAGTTTTGCCAATAGTTTCCTGACATGGCTGTTGGTGACAGTGGGTGTTGACGTTACTGGAAGACGTTGCTGCCCGTCTTCTGTTGTCCCTTAGTCGCCTTCTACGATATCATCGGCAAGAGGAGTGGCCCTGCCGTTATTCACGACACCACGATCACCTGGAAACTAAGACGATTCTAAAGATATGTCACATGTCAAACCGTTTGAGTTGTAGAGCGTGCCAAAGAAATGGGTATACATACATACTACTCGACCAAGCTAATTAGACGAACGGAAGGAATGCGGTTTCCCTCCCCGGTCCCGTCTCATGCCCCGCTCTCGTCCTAGTACCGTTCGCACCTAAACTCCCTAATCTGTTTTGATTTTATATAAAAAAATAAATAAGCAAATAATGATTTGTGGTACTCATTAGTTTATGTTCCAATGATAACTAAAATGAGTAAAAAAAGCAAAGACAGAAATTTATTTAAATTTACATTTAATTGAAATCAAAATTTCACAAAAAATCATTATTGCAATTTCTTTTGTCATCAGTACTCACGAGCTTACGAGTGACGTCACGTTTGACATTCGTCTACGTAGCTCGGTCGACTAAGTAGCTATCATGGACTAAAGACTAATATATTTTAAAGGGGGAGACTGGGGTTTATAACTATATAACCCATATAGTTATAGTTAACATTTTTCCAAATACGGGCCATTTCGAAAAGTGGCTATCTCTTCCATAGTCGAAAAACAAAGTTCAATTACCTGTTAAAATCACTGTCAATATATGATACGTAATGATGGTCATATCTTTGTTTGTTGTAGATTATTGTTATCATTATTATTCGTATTCGGTAGTGGAAAACATTGTTTTATTAATTAACTAGCTGTGCCTCGCGGTTTCACCCGCAGCTACACAAAATAAACAAACGTAGCATGTTATATAGCCTATAGCTTTCCTCGATAAATTTACTATTAACCACAAAAATAATTTTTCAATTCGAACCATTAGTTGCTGAGATTAGTGCGTTCAACCAAACAAACTCTACTGCTATATAATATATTTTTTAACACGCTTTCTACACTCATAGCCCCGCAGTAGGATTTTCTCCTGTGTCGCGGTTGCCATGGATACACAAACACGAATACACAAACATCCAGAGCCAGAACAGAAATCTAAATTCATCATTCAGATGTCTGTCTGGCAGGGGATCGAACCCGGAATCCACTACGCGTCAGATCGGTATAGTGACCGCTCCGCCACGCGGGTCCTCAATACGTATAAGTATGTAATAGGGCAGTAAGGCAAGTTGATTAATTGAATTGAATTTATCAATAATTCGATTATTTATAACTACTGATGAAATAATATGAAATGGACTAATATGTTATATAAAGTTATATGATATTTTGATGGTGGTACAACGTATGACGAGTATAGTTCGACCAGGGAGATATCACCGCTAAATCTATTTCTAGCGTGAAACAGTTTCTGCATTTCGTTGGACGGGTGTGGCTGCCGGCTTACTTATATATGAGGCGACCATTTTAGTCCAAAGGAGTAGCTACGCATTTGTGATTGACTTCAGATAGAATCCCTGAACAGTATGAATTTGCTTCCTTCCGGCGGAATGCATGTCCGTTTGCTATTTCAAGCTTATAAAAAATATTTAAGTTACATGGGATATTTCTGTCAAGTTAAACTAGTAACAGCAAATTAAATAGCTATATTCCGGTACAAATATCTACATAATTCAACAAGTGGTTAGCTGTCTGTCAAACGTACCTAATGCTACGAGTAAAATGAATGAACATTTTGGTGCACTTTCATTAACGCCGTGGGAGTGATTCAAAAATCATATTTATATTTTCTGCCCACTTTTCCGTAATAAAGGCATTTGCACATGTAATGTGGCGTTCAGAAGCTTTAACGGAGTTTATTTTTATAACGAAGTGCCTTCACACGGTTTGTGGTAATAGATGAATGGTAGAAATGATGAAGTTAGAAAAAATATCATACGTCCTTTATGCGACTTAATTTATATATATATCTATCTTTGTCTCATTTTATTAACTTTGCATGTGTGTGTGTGTGTGTGTCTATGTGTGTATGCGAATATCGGGATTAAGTTGTGCGAGCAACGCGCGTGCAGTGAAATATATTATGTCTCATTATGTCTATTTCGCAACGCAAAATCGAGAAATGGGAAGTAATATAAACTTAGACACGTAAGTTAATAAAGTTGTATAATTTCATACAAGTATTTACTGTTTACGCACGCTTAATGGTCATGCTATTTAATTATTTTATATTTACTCTATCTAGAACATTCGTTTCTAAAGATGTCCCCCAATCGAACATATTTTTTGTATAGGTAGCATACGAGCTTGCTGTCTCAATTTTTGTCCAATTTTTTGTTTATCACAAAATTCTTCCAACCAGATACTTCAAATACAGATATTTTTATACATACTTCAAGGTGGTAGAACTCTTTGTGGTTCGATTTCGGAAGCACCACCGGCACCCCTATTTCTGCCTAATAACAACAGTGTCATGCGCTGTTGCGTTCTGGTCTGAAGCGTGTGGTAAAGGAGACATACTTTTCCGAGGCATTCCATCTTAGTCTTCAGGGGTAGCAACGCATCTGCAGCTAACCTTAGGTAAGACTATGATCTTACCTAGGATTAATTACTGATGTCCATCGGCGGTAGTATCCACTTACCATCAGGTGAGCTGCATGCTCGTTTGCTAATTCCATACTATAAAACATACAATTTTATTGTTTATATTCTAAAGGTGCTCATATGACTTAAAATGTCATGTAAAGCGTAGAACTAACATCAAAGATTAGAATGTAATACAGTTCAATTTCAATTCTAAGATAACGTGACTTGAACGCTAAAGCATAGACGAGTGTGTATTCTATTAGAATCTACCTACTCGAACAAGCTAACTGGGACTATTTTAGAGAGTATGAAAACTTAAGCTATGACAGTCATATTAAAACTTCTTCCTCTAAAGATTCCTGTAACAACAACTTTTTAATCATTTAATCAACAATTTTTTTTAACTGTTTTTAAGCAGTTTTTTTCTGATGTTATAATGATATATTTAATATAATAGCTTTAATTAAGTATTAAACTTATATTGTCGTACTAATAAAATAGTCGTCTCATCCTCGCCTTTTTTTATTTATAGGCGCCAAAGATGTATAGAATGCACACATTGATACACATAAACATACGCTCGAAAAACATTACTCTCCTATAGGCGCAGTTGGGTAAAAACACTTACCATACGGTAACTTTTTTCTGACAATGATAACAAATGTTTTGTACAAACGTCTGAAAGGTCTACGGAGAGATCCTACTGTCACGTCTATTTCTAGCGTAAAGCAATACTCGTATTTTAGTGGAGGAATGTAGATTTCTGCCGACTTACTCATATACATAAGTCCTTATATAAGATCTCCATCTTAAGCCTCGGAATCCTTACGCATCTGTGATGGGCTTCAGGTAGACCCTCTGTCCTTATTGAAGTTAGTTATAGATATACAAGGGCGGCAGTGAATAAATACTCTCAGGTAGACTGTACATTTATTTGTTAATTCGATATTATATAAAAAATAACAGTAAAAGAGCTAATAAAGTATAAATATAAAGTAGTAATGCGACGTTTTCTAGCTATGAAATGAAAACTGTTGCTTCAAGTGTGCGTCAACCGTAAAAGTCTGTAATTACACACGAAGACCGCTCTTGTCATTCCCTTTCCAGAAAATTAAGCAACCTCTAAAAAGTTTTCCCAAAATGTTAATTTGGTATGTAAGGTGGATAATCTTTGGTGGACAAACAGTCGTTGAAACTTTTGGGTACGGAGCTCCGGGCAAATAATGTGTAAATGTATAAACAAATATATTATTTTTTTATATTTCAAAGTCATTTAAAAATCGCAATTTTAAAATATGTTAGTTATTATGATATTTAGAGTATCCCTACTTGTATTTTATTAAATCACCGGTAAAAGGTAGTAGAAACTATGTGTTTCGACGAGATATAGTCCTGCCACAACTATTTGTGTCGTGAATAAGCTATTGGGTGTAAATGCAGTTGATTTATACATATTTAAACATATTAGGGAAGCATCTTAGTCCCAAGGATGCGTCATTCCCTAGATGTGCGTCTGTGATCGACTATAGGTCGAATCCCCTTTATATAGGGAGTCGCCACAGTTGCGAAGAATGCTCGATTGTACTTCAATCTTATAAAACTATTTTTTGTAATATAAGTAAACATACAGAATTATTTAATAAATAATTTTAAAAGCAAATTGAAAAAGCGGGTAAATTATTCATTTTGTATAAGAGAGTCATAAAAACGTAGCGAAAAAAACATACGTGTTAAACGTTTTCGTAAATTCACTCTATAAATGGATAAAGCGCTGTTGCTTGGAAAAACGAAGCCTCTAAAGTTATAGACGTGAAAAATTATTTTCACTTTACTTTTTTTAGGAACAACAAATGACTTGTTTATTCCACTCGCATGAGTGGAATCTTAACCACTTATCTGATATTTCTGATCAGCTGTGGACGCAGTCAGGACAGCCGTCCTATTTGTTCGTATCTCATGTGTATCAATTGATTAATCTTTAGTTATCACTCAGTTCTGCGGAATAAATACAGTAACTAAATGAGATATACGGCTCTTTATCCATGTTTTTCGTTATGTAAATAGGAGAAATATTCTTTCCTTTCTGAAATCCTTTCGAAAATTATTAGGTGAGGTAGATATAAGCTACTGTTCCCAAACCCCTTAAAGATTAAACTAACAAGGAGACTAAGCCGTATAAATACAAAATAATTTTAAATTGCACAGTGACTATTACATATTCGGGACACAAAAAAGCGCTTCTGTGCACTTTGGACGGTATCGCGAGAGAATCGAGATCGATTTACTCCTAGCAATTTCTTGGTCTGATTGCAAAAGCTCTAAAAGCATTTAGCACAAATGAAGTAGCCATTAATAATATGGGATTAAAATAACAACATAACGATGATATCCAACTGATTAACGGTGATCAATAAAGTTGAAATATATTTACTAGACGCAGACTGTTATTTCAGATAATATAATTATTTAATTATATTTTACCTCTTTGGGATGAAACATCAAAAATCACTTTCTCTGTAGATGTCTACATCAAATCAGTAATATTGTTTAAATATTAAAATAAAAAACCCGACTGCTTAAAGCTTTTTTGTTCATTATAATATATTTAATTAACACTTCATACGAGTTTTGTTGAAATAATCAATGAAACTATTATAATAAATATATTTTATGAGTGGTCTATTTACCAGTTAATATTTGATATTCGTATTGTCGTCATAATAAAAAGGCGTCCCTCCCACCCCTTTTCCCCTATTTGTAGGCCCTTTTTGATAATTACATAGCCCCTTTTTTATAATTATATGTCACTCTACAAACTAAGACGATTCTAACGATATGTCATACGTCACAATCCGTCAATACGTTTGGGCTGTAGTGCGTGTTAAAGAAATTGACATATACAGAAACCTACATATATACTTACATACATATATAATCTCGAAAAACATAATCTTTGTTTCTAGATTTATAGTTTAAGCTCTGAGCACTTAGACATCGTCGTATTATTTTTGAGACTTAGACATTGTACGTGGTGTTACCAAAAATAAGTAGGTATTATTACAAGTAGGTACTTGGTTTACACAGTAGTCTCAGGAGTAAAATTTTGTGGCAATGATATCACAATCTAGCACTGAAACTTTTGGTACGTGATTATCCAAACAACACAGACCCTACTTGATAAGTTTACTCATTAGCGTTTTACAGATAGATAGAACTTTAGAGTGCAATATGTTGAACTCGTTTGCAAGGTACAGCCATTATTTTACCCTTGACGTGAACTATTAATTATCTTCAGTTCATTAATGTGCCATTGTTAGGCATGGATTTGTCCTTTGCTTGTAAAAGGCTTAGGCTAAGGTCCATAATAACATAAACTTTATACAAGTACGAGTACACATAAGTTTCAAGCGCTGTGTTCTGGTTCAATAGTAAACTTCATCAAAAGGACGCACCTGTGGCATAAATTAGATAAGATTCCTTTTTTTTTTTGGAACTGATTGCAGATATTGATGGGTGGCAGAGGTAATTTCCGCAAAGATTTCCCTCATGGCGAATTATTTACGCATTGATACTAATGATAAATAATAATAATGCATAACTAAGAAAATCGAAAATAAACTCCAGCGTACCCCGAAATTCCTACTAACGTACCAAGCAGCGCTATAGTACACGTTAAGATAACCAAAGAGCTACTACTTAAATTTTATAAAAAGGCGATTGTGATTATAATGAATTTAATTCTCATATATACTTTTTTATAAGATTGAAGTAGATTGACAAACGAGTACGCTTGCGTATGCAATGCAATGCTATGAGTATGCGAATACTCGTATGTATTGCACTTGATGTGATACTTCCGCGGTTACTGCCCCTAGTGGAAATCTGTAACTAGGTCCATATAGAACACGGGTAGTTTATCATCAGACGATTTGCTGCTCCTGGAAACTAATTGGTCGCCTCATAAGTAAGTGTATAGGTCTACGGGGGTACTGACAAATTGTCATTTACAATATTTTTCTTACTACCACTGGATTAGAAGATGACCTCAACTGAGAAGATCCGGCTCGAAACTTAACGGGATTGTCTTCTTTCTTTTAAATATTTTGTATCTTTTTAACCATCTTGTTTATTACATGGGCAACAGAAATTCAGGTCCAGTATGTTGCCTTACATTTGGCTGAACATTAGGAATGTTTGGCAAGGTACGCCACACCCAAACGCTAAAACTGCTTCACGCAATACAACGAAATAGATGTGGTGGTGGTACCTCCCCGGTTGAACTAAACTCGCTTTACCATTTTTATAAATGCAGGGTTATCATCGTCATTTTAGTGTTACATTCATTTTCTAATATAACTTATGTTAGTTTTATCACAATCAATCACTGTAGCGCAGGGGCAGAGCTCTGGCTCTTGTTTCGTAAGTCGGAATAAGTCCCACGTTGAATTGTCGGGTTAAAATGGAGTGTGACAAATGGGCACAGTTACAACATTAACTGAAAGGCGGATTTATCAAAATCACTAAAGAATTTTAACAAAGTTTCTCGTAGTTCAATAAATAATAGTTACCAATATTTGTTTTGTAGTAGCAAAGTCTTATTACGTTTTGATTTACAACGTGTATGATTAAGTTTTAAAAGTGCTAGAACGACACACTATATAACCACACTATTTCAAGCAGTTCTGCGTTATGATTGAAGGATGTACATGCTGGCTAACTACATATACGTAAGTCATTTTCGGCAACGTTTAAGGGAAGACAAGAAACCGATTAATTTTATACAGACTACTAACAGTACAGTACATAACACAACTAAACTTCTGTTATGTACATTTAATTTTCCGTAATTCAAAGGTCTTTATTGATTGCCTTGATTCTGATTGGACGAAACAACATAAATTTCGATTTGATTGACAACGATTTTCAAAATGTCAAATAGCCAAAAAATGACTTACATGGTGATAGAACTTATACGACGATGTGAAAGGACCATCATAATCTTCAGGCATAGCAACGCATTAGTGATTGGTTTCCGGAAGCCCTGTTCTATCAGCAGTTGCATACCATCTACTATCAGGATTAAATACACGTGTCTTCTTTCTTTCTTCATCTTTTATATTGAAAGTAATTAAATCCTTTCAACACTTATTCTGTTAATTGTCTTTGTGATGTACTTACTATTATTTGTTACGTTCAATTCTTCTATGTAGTTCTTCTATGTAATACTTCTATGTAAAGTTAGGACATTAATAGTATAAAGAAAACTTACAAGAAACATTATTTCATTTTTGTTATATAGTATCAACACGTTCGCTCTACTTTCCAACTTGGTTACGAATAGGACGGAGACAAAGAAAGTGTTGGTGGTCCGTTATTTCACCCGAAACGAAAACATTTCTGGGTAATATTTGCTACATGGACACAATCAGCGTGTGTTTGCTAGGAAACCCAAGGAAAACAAGCGAGATTACTCCCTATAACTCAAATAGAAGCCTTATATGGGTCTTAACTATGGTATAATCGCATACATGATATGAATTATTCTCTTAATTTTATGTAATTCTTTGAATATTTAAAACTCTTAATTTTAAGGAGTTACAAGCTTAGTAATGGAAACTAACAAAAATGTTTAAAGAGTTGTTGTTGTTTATTAGATGTCGTCTTATCTAATTTATGCTGTTAACGCAAGCTTGTTTTTTATTGTTCACCAGTGGTTTAGCAGGAATATATGAATTTTGTTTTATATGTCCCGTGATATTGAGTCCACTTATATATGAGGCGCCCATCTTGGTCCTCGGGGGTAGCAACGCATTTGAGATCGACTTCAGATTGATCCTAAAATTATATGAAGTTGTTTACAGACTCGTGGGCGGCGGTAACCACTTACCATCACGTGGACTGCATGCTAATTTGCTACAAAAATATACAAGAACATAAACGAAATTACATAGAAACGACCGGCAGATTTAAGTATTGCTAGAGTATCAAAACGCGGTTTTAGGACTATTTAATCGACCCGTTGCTTTATGTTCTCACCATTAGATAATTAAATAAGTAGAAATAAGATTGATAAAAATGATTTATAAACATAAGTAGTATGTGTTGTTAGTACGATTTTGTTATGATATGCTGAAATATATATTATATATACGTTATATAAACAACAAATCTCTATAGAAAGGCAGTAAAATCATTTACACATAGGGGAATTGACAACTATTCAAAATGTTGCCAATTGTATAATTAGTATATTATTTAGCTTTCAATGTTTGAGAGCATAATTTTGTATTTTAATATACAATATGAGTGGAAGTAACTTAATTAAGGTAGATTAAATTCAGGGTTAAACCACTGGCAGTACTCGTAATTAGTTATAGAATCAAAAACAAACAAATTCATAAACCCGATTAAAATACGCTTGTAAACATGAAATTTTAATTAACTTACCGTTTACCTAGAGGTAAAGAAATTCATTGACATGCTTCATAACAACTACCGTGAAAATGAAATTATGAAACTTAGAAACTTATTCCAGCCGACGTAAAGCCACCACTACAAACTTTACTAAAAGTTTTTAGTATTAGCTGCTAAAGAAAATTTTGTGAGAAATAGACGTGTTATTTTATACAACTATGTCAACTCGCCTCACCGAGGATGGATAAACTTGGGGTACGTCCCAAAGGAAATTCTTATTCCACAAAATATTTTTAGAAGGATGTGAAAAGGAACAGCTGACTTTAATTATCGTCACGCTATTTTCTTTCCATTAAATGGTGGTTCAAAATAACAACGAAATAATTATGTTTAATTACTAACGTGTTTATCATAAGCCGTAAATGTAAAAGGAGGAATGTTTTTATTTTTGTTGTAACTCATTGAAAACCTATAATCTGAATGCCCAAAAGAAATGTGATTGATTTGTGGTTCGTGGTTCAGATTAAACGCACCTATGATTATTTATATTTTGTGTGCCTATTAGAAATTAATTATAACTTATTGGAAATTGAAAATGATTTATGTCATAACCGTGAAGGAAAGCATTGTGCGTAAATGTATTCGCCTAATAGTTCTTAAAAAAATCTTAAAGGTATATTATTTTTTTTTTGTAACGAGGGGGAAACCCTCAAAAGGTACTTGACGCTGTGGAAGCAACGCCGGATTAAATGGGATTTTTATGCACTAAAACTCAGCGCTACGTGGAGGATTCCAGGATTCCCAATGGAACGCAACCGGAGTTCTACAAGCGAGTTCTTTTTCGGTGAGCATTTACGCTCGTCATGCCGCCGCCTTTTCCAGGGTCTCTTGGCTCGATGGTTCGAGCTTCCGCTCTTGTCGCCACTGTTATCACTTCCTACGACAGGCACGGGATACCGTAGTTCTATACTGGTCCCGGAACTACAGGGACGATGTGATATCTATCAATCCGCGTTTGCCTAATTTAGTGTACTTTGAGCAAGCGGACTAGCATTGACCCACACATTAGCTAAAATGAGATTCGTGTTTAGCTATAAGAAAGAAGTCATAAACAATGTATTATTTTAAACTAGTTTTATTTTTCACATTAAATATTTATAATACTGCACAATGTAAACAAAGAGCATACTTTAGAATGTTTATTCTACGGTAATTCCGCTTGCACCCTATTGCTATTTACATAGCACAAAAGACTCTTTTCCGTGTAAGGTTTCGCTTTTCTATTGTCGTCGAAAAGCCGAGTGCTCACATGTTGGTTGTTACTTTAATAATGTTGAACACTTTTTACTTTCCAGAGTTCAAAGTATTTCAGTGCTTTTATTTAAGTATTTTGTATATTGGCTATCGTTTAAGTAATTAAATATAGTATATTTAAATAAGATATAAAATAAAATCTGTCTATCTGTCCTTAATGCATTATTTCCCAATTTATGCGATCGCCGTGAATTTTTTACGATGTTGAGTAATCCAATACGAAGGTTTTTGGCATAGTCACATGGTGGCGCACGTACATACGTGCACGTACGTACATACATACATATGTATACTAATTATAATCAACTTCAAAGGAATAAAATCTTGCAAACTATTAATGAACTATCTATTAAACTATCAGGCTTACTATTAATGTGGTAAAATAAATATATTAATAAAATTCATTTCAAAATATCAGTAAAGAAAGTATGGTTTTGTAATTCTGATTATGAGTAAGGTTGTATGAATATGACTATCGATATTCGCATTACGTCACGTTATTCTTGTCTAATAAATATAAACAGCGTCGTTGCATGTATGCATGTTAGGCACGTATTACTGTCTGGGTCTCTCATGTGTTTAAGTCGATATAAAGACGGTGGGCAAGGATTTTTTAGCCTCGAGGGGTCCCCTTTTACCCGGGCAATTCTCAAGGATGTCGAAAACTCCCCGGATCCATATCATTTATACACAATAATACAATTTTAGTAAAACATAATTAAAAATTAAAAACATAAAAAGTTAATTGGATCATAAAATTCTGTTAATCTATACTAATATTATAAAACAGTAGAGTTTGTTTGGTTGAACGGGCTAATCTCAGGAATGACTGGTTTGAATTTAAATTGTTTTTTGTATTGAATATTCCATTTATTGAGGAAAGGCTATAGGCTATATAACATCACGCTATGTTTGTTTTTTTTTTTTATTTAGTGAAACGCTAGCGTCTGAAACCGCGTAACACACCTAGTATAATATAAAAATGTAAAAGATATTTAGCAAACCTCACTGTTTTGTGGTGGGTATGCCGAGCCGACGGTCCTCCTGGTGGTCGGAGGAAGTTTCACAGCGTCGTTGGCTAAAATAACGAGTGCCTCTGTCAGGATTTTAATATTGCCTATCTGATACGATTTGCAACAGGAACCGAGATTTTTTCTGGATAGACAATTATCACGATCCGTCAAGTTTTAAAATGTTGACTACCTTTTATTTCGCCGACTTGTAGTAATAATATATAATAGTTTGCAGTTTATTTACTTTATGTAGGCTTGCAAAAAATCTTTGATGGTAAAGTCGTCTGTCATATTTTGAATAATATTTTTTTATGTGAAATGAAATGTGTTTATTTTATATTAGCCTTTGGGGGCACTTACAAATTGTTGTTTACAATATTTTTTCTTACACTACCAATGGATCGGAAGATGACCTCAACTGAGAAGACTTGGCAAGAAACTCAGCGGAATTGTCTTTTTTCTTTATATAGTGTATAATATAATATGGTATACTTACAATGTCATACAAATGTACACCTATATATATATGCACGTATATCGTACATGAATTCAGTCAGTTTAATAGAATTATGTATATACATACGTCCGATTCGTTAGCGGCTGTAGTGCGGTCTAGGAAATTAAATCTATTAGCACCTTTCCCAAGTATGGAAATTGTATGTTCTAGTCAGTAGAAACTGTAGTTCTCGAAAGATTTAACATTTTGTTATAAGAAATCTTAAGCCTTGAAACTCTATGTAAATATAATATTTTTCTAAGAATAAATGTAAATTTATGGTAGATGTTTTAAATATATTCATTATGCCGATATGGAAGACGTGAATAAAACATTAAAAACATGCCTTCTAAATATACTGTATACGATCGAAATCCCTTGTGGTTGAAGGGTCTACCATTTAGCGGGATATAGGCTCGCTATTTTTACCCAACTGCGATAGGAGGGTAATGTTTATCAAGCGCATGTATGTTTGTTTGTTTGTATGTATTTATTTGGCACGCGCTACAGCCTAAACCGCTTGACGGATTGTGACGTATGACATCATTAGAATCGTCTCAGTATAGGAAGTGACATATGCTAAATATTTTTTTAAAATGGCGCCTGGAAAAAGAAGAAAACGGGCAGAGAAGGGGGGCGATTTTTTACCACTACGACAATATGGGTATCAAATGATAGCTAAAAAAAAAGACCAGGTCAAAAATATATATATTATAATACTTTTACTTAGCTATTTTGACAAAACATCATATAAGCGTTATATTAAATATATCATATCATTTTGAACAAAAATTTCATTTTAAGCCATCGGGTTTTTTGTTTTAATGTCTTCAACAATGTAACTTGTGGATGTAGAACGTCTCTTTTAATTTTCAGTCTCACAGACATATATTGAGTAAATTTGAGTTGAGACTCCGGTTCAATTTAAATTAAGAGGCGCCTTAAAAAAAGAGATAATGAATAAGTATATAGTAAATTTTCCAATTGTAGTTTTCGTTTCAAAGTAGAAGAACTAAAAATAACTAAAGTGATAAGATTTATCAGCAATGTTCTCATAAAGGTATCCACAATTCTTAACTTCAGTCTACTAAATGTCATTGTCTCCAACAATCACAACCAATCTTTTATTGTCCACCTGCTGAGCGCTTTATCACTCCTCTAATGAGAAGGATTAAGTCAACCACACTGTCTGGAATATAAATGATAACTGGCTATCTTTTCTCATTTTACCTGTAGCCTTAAAGTCTGGGATGACTATTTTTACACGTTTCAGTTTATAATGCATAATAATTTCATAATGTAATAATAATTTCATAATGCCACTCGCATTATGAAATTATTATTACATTATGAATCCATTTCTGTGGGAAATTAATTTCAAACAGTTGTTCCTTGAGAAATCTGACATGGCTGCCTGGAATCAGCACTAGCGTGTAAGTTCAGAATTCATACACTAAGTGATACAAACTTTGCAATGAGTTCAATTAACTTCCAAATGACCTCAACAAAATTCGAATAAGGCAAGGGTGTAATTTCCATAGCCAAAAGTCCTATCTAGCTAAATGTGTCACCGCCATATGGTAATGTGCGTGTTCCCTTGGGATAACCCTCAAAACCGGACGCACAGAAATGTCGGAGATGTGACCCTCCGACAATAGTGATTTATTTTGATAGATGCACCATTTCAACTGAATATATATTATGTTTGCCGGCCCTTTTGTTTTCAACGAAACCCGTGTTATATGTTTAAGATTTGTTTTTCAGATATCTGATGTCGAAGCCAAGTGGCGACTAGAAGATATTGCTATACGGTTCTTTCGTTCAGTTGACTCGATATGCGTTCCTTTTTGTACCACTCGTTCAGGTGTAAGACCAGTGTAGTTCGACCAGAGAGGTGCCACAACCATACTTTTTTCTAGCAGTTCTTGCGGTTTGAGTGAAAGTCTGGTTGGCGGCTCAATTAAATGTAAGACGACCATCTCAATTCTCGGGAGTGTAACGTAAGTACGTAAAGTATTCTACATATATGAAGTTGCTTACAGTCCATGGGCGGCAGTAGCCGCTTACCATCAGGTGGATTACATACTCGTTTGCTTCTTCATTGTGATAAAAAAATCTTAATCATAACGGCAAGGCAAGATG
>DWLI01001577.1:0-15135 GCA_018249915.1 Cecropterus dorantes dorantes | reverse complement strand
ACCTTGTGTTGTTCAAAGTTTTGTAAATCACAATGCTGTTCTTCATAAGGTTTTCTTAGTTGGCAATAGGTAAGTAACCGCTATTTAATATTTATATACCTTTGATGACTCACATGGCAGAGCAAACGCTGTAACAGTCTGATACACAGTAGGTTCCAGGTTCAATCCCAGGCCAGACAGACAACTGAATGACAAGTTTAGCATCTGTTTTGGGTCTGGGTGTTTGTGTATTCGTTTTTGAATGTCCATTCTACCCACAACACAGGATTGAAATCCTGCTTAGACTGTTTATTTTTTATATATTTAGAAAAATCCATAGCAAACAAATTTTACTAAAAATAAACTTATATGGTCAATCAAATTTATAATGACTTTAAGTAACAAACTTGCTTTTTGTTTTCAGATATCACATATGTCAGCGGCCTAGCCTCAAAAACTTTTATGCGTCTGAAGACTTAGATCCTATCTACTACAGTACCGGAGAAGTGTGCAAGGCAGACAGCCAATCAACATTATCAATTCTCGATCCACATGACATGGCTGATATAAAATCAACCCTAGATGAGGATAGGATAAAGTCAATAATAAGAGTATTAAGAAAGAAAATCGGTTTACTCTTAGCAGGTTTTGATGTCGTGATAGACAATTTAACAGGAAACCATGCTGTTATAGATATTAATGTGTTCCCAAGTTATGACAACTTTCCAAATTTCTTTGAGCATCTTTTGGAGTCTATTAATGAAATGTGTTTAAGTGGTATATCAAATGGCATGTATAAATTTGGTGATTACAATGTAAATAATTGTCATAGCAGTAACCACATATTTAATGGTTTGGTAAATATTGGTAATGATAGTGAAGAATTTGATGTAAAAGGCATGAATATAAACTAAGGAACAATATAATATATTAAGAATCAATGTTCACTTGTAAATTGTATATGATTAACTACAAATGTCGAGCAAGTGTGTTGATTGTTAACTAAAGATTTTGATATATTTTTATAGAAATATGTCATTGCATATGCCAAATATTTGATATAAAAAATTGAAGTACATAAACGAAATAGTCAATATTTATTGAACAATTGCATCCTTAGTTGTATGAACACACAGTTGGAAATAGAAAATTACAGTGTCCTATTTTTATAAACACAGCATTTGTTTAGAAAAATTAAAGGGTTGCTCATAAAATACGTCATAAATTTCCAAATGTGTGGAGAGGTTCATAAGATGCTGCAATAAATGTAGAGTAAAAAAACTAAGATTAATGACATATTTCACGTGTGATCCTTACTGATCGGACTTCACTTAGTATATAATTATGTATTAGTAGTCATAGATATTATGATTGAAATTGAAAATATTCTATTGACTTTATCTGTACATATTGACAACAGCAAATTCGCTAATATTTTTTATATCGCAAAAGTAGCCTTATGAAGGAATTACATGGTGTTAATTTTTTTTTCTAAAACTTTTTTTTTTTCTTTTAAAGTTTTGACTTTACTTGAAGTTTTCCTGTAAATGCTCTGCCTTTAAATTATTTATTAATTTGTTTGTTTTCATGGAATGCATGAGAACAAAATGTATCGCATGATTTATGGCATGCTTCTTGTTTATATTTAAGATATTATAATTTTCATATAATGTTATTCAAGCTTTGATTACATAGTCACTTAGATATAAATTTTACTACCTTAAGGTGCATATGATTGTATGTTGTAACACTAATTCAACTTGGAACATTTAATTTATTTTAATATAATGATTCGTATTAATAAGTAAGTAGTGACAGCTGAATTGCGCATATAATTTGTTTAGAGAAAATTGTATTGCACATTAATTAAATTAAAAATGATTTTTATCCAGCCTTAAATTTCTTAGATTATGGTTAAATTACCAATCCGCTAATGGAGAAAAATTGTAAGGATTTCATTATGTCTCACTGTTATACAAACATATATATATTTATTTTAGTACTTCTCTGTGCTCATCTCCATAACACAGACAAAAAGTTAGAATGAAGTTAGCAAAAAAGCTAGACAAATTAAATGATATGTTGAAATATGATACCCCTTTCTAGGCACTCAGCTGAGGTATATGTAGGTAATTTGATTTGCGCATGGTGCTTTCAATGTATCAATTTCCGGAACTATAGTTATTGTGAACAAATAAATAATATAATATAGGAATATTGGTCATATGAAATCTTGCAAAATTAGTGCATAATGGAGAAAACTATAGAAATCGATTTTGAGGTACTCATTATCATTCCTTTGTTAAACAAGGTTGGTAATAAAAAATAATGTTACTATATGTTAATATAATATTAATTCCAATAGGTTATTAATCTAACATATAAGAAACTAAAATACTAATATTTTAGGAACTCAAAGTCGTAGCAATATAAGAAACTTACAAAGGGAATGACGATGTAACGTAACTATTTACAGTACTTTTTAAAAATATATATGAATAGGTATATACATTCGAATTATGTAACTGGACATAGTGATCTTATTGGAACAAAAATAATAGGTGGTTTAAGCAATTAATATTAATAACTTGTATTTGTAAGAAAACTTGTTGAAATTGTCTCTTTGGACTATAAGGTTCTAATTATTAATAATGATAATTACTACTACTAATTTGTAAAAGTGATTTATAACTGTTTTAAACTATTTTAGGTGCCTGTAGAGTAACCATTTTAAGATAATCTGTGAAGCAACTTTTTGTTCTTATCGATTTGTTGATAGTTAAAACGTTTAGGTCCTGTAAAGATATGGTATGCGATTTTGAAATATGTATCTGTTATTTTATAACCTAATGAGTAAATGAATTATTTTTATATTCATAATAAATTAACTTAAGAATTTCCATAAAATTAAAAAATAAAGCCGGGACATTAATATTCTGTGTTATTATATTGAATTGTATATTTGTCACACGCAACGTCCTGTTTCTTTTTGTATAGGGCGCCTTGTTCACATTTTAAATTAAGTAATAAATAGGTACTTATTTCATATATTGTAATAACCCTAAAATTGTCATTCGGATATTTATATAAAACTACACCAATTACTTAAAAGTATTTTAATATAGTTCTACTCCATAGATGGTTAAACAAACTGTATTGTTAAGTGTACTTCAAGTGGAAAAATAAAAAATGGAAAAAGTTTCTTCAAAACATCTTTCTATGGCGCTCGTTGTATTTAAAATAATTAACTTATTATATTTGCAATGTATGATAATAGTGTATACCTTATAATATATTAATATCTTGTGATTGTAATGAACTATTCTTATTATTTAATTTGTGTAAGCACATTAGTTATAAGATTGTATTATGGCATTTGAAATTATTATTTGTACTAAAGACTTGCTTGATAGAAGCGTTTATTAAAATCTCCATATTGTAAGCAAAAATTTAGAAACTAATTTTCTTAAAATTTCCAGCGTTCAGTTGTATCTACCAAATAACTTGTACCTAGAAAATAACTAAACTAATTATGTCAGTTTAAATCAGAACACAGTTAGTGCAGTTATTTGCTAGATATCAAGGTGGTTAAATAGAATGTACTTGATATATGTACTGTCATTCCATTAACAATTTTATCATTTACGGGAGACTGATTTATATAAATAAGAAGCTGTAGTATTATCTGAGGTCTTATTTTATTCAAAGGGCAATACCTATGTAAAGAATCTAAAGTTCAAAAATCGAAAATCGAAAGTTCATTTTTTAAATTCTATTTTGAGCTACAAAAACAATAAACTTTTCAATTATTTGCAATTATCACTGTGGTCTTTGCTAATTAGGCAACACGGAAATCCGTAAAAGTAACGGAATTCAAGTAAAATTAAAAACTGCAAACCTATTTATGGAGGATTTATTTCTTACCTTTATTTTTTTTCTGTGAGTGTAGGCTATCAATGTACCTTCATTATACACAGGTATCCTCAACATTTGAATTTTATTGTTCAAATAACTTCGAGAAGAATCAAGATATGGTACCGAATTAAGAATCAAAGAAAATCGCGTTTTATTTGAGTTTGATGTAGTGCCAATATTAAAATATTAATGAAACCAAAATTGTAATTATGGAAGATTCGTATGTTACACGTAATTGAGGGTATCAATAATTGCACGTATATAACTAACTACGAGTTTTTATGATATGTTTGCGACTTTTTTGAAATAGGGCCTAAGATTTGATTGGTAGAAAATAAAACTTTGTACTGGATTATTGAAATATAATCGATTATATTGCTGATTTTATTTTATTGACTTACCTTTTATATTAATCGTTTTTTAATTAACCTTTTATATTTTATAGTAATCTAATCTCACTTCGAGGTATCGGCAAAGACGTATTTTTTATAGAAACTGAAAAGTCACGAGTAAATAGTTTAAATTAAGTAAAATAAGATTCTATGATTTTATATTAATATTATCGCCGATTTGATACCTTTTAATATGTTACGGGTACTCACGAGATGTGGTTTTTGAATTTTTATATACTTCGACCCAGTTACACGGATCGTGGTCACGGCGAAACTGCTGTGGCGGGAAGAAACCGTTGACAAGCACTAGTAGTAGATTAACCTGTCTTCCCTACGTCTAGTCCGTTTTTCTTTTTTAGCTTAGGTTCGATATCACGACACAACACTTACTGTATCCTTAAGCACAGAACTTTGCATTATTTGTGATTTACATAAACTAACCACTGGATTTCACGTTTGCGCTAATTTAAAACCATCTTCTTTATTAAAGTTCCTAGGATGTCTTTTGATCTCTATTGTTTATTTTACTAAACGTGGAAAGTAACGACGCTCAGTGGAGATATCAGGTATTATAAAAAAAAGATTATCTGAAGTTTATGTAATTCGATCCAGTGATTTAATTCGTAGTGAAATGAACTGTCCAATGTAACAGCTGCCAACGCTACAGTAAACTTTATAAACCCCGCGACATTGGTCTGGTACAATGTCTTTTGGAGTATAAAGGTAGGCTGCAAGTTTCTTAAACCTTTGTTTTGTTGTACCAGTAAAAAATGTACTGTAAATGTAATGTAAAAAAGGAACGACGTGATCCTTGTTTGAGTGAAATGACTAGGCTAAATCGAAGATGTAACATTAACGAAATAGGCTGAAGGCGTCAAATTGGCTTTGGCGGTTTAGGCGTTACTGCTGCATTAATATTTGTTTTCATTTAAATAACGTAAATTCCTACGACTATTGTTGATAATATTAACGCTTTAAGGCTTTTTTTACACTCATAGCCCCATACTAGGATTTTCTCCTGCGTCGTGGGTGCCATAGACATACAAAGACGAATATACACTCAAATCTAGAACAGAAATGTAACGTCATCATTCAGATGTCTGTCTGGCCGGGAACGAACCCGGGACTCACTGCGTGTCAGACCGGTATGGTGACCGCTCCGCCACGCGGGTCGTCAAGTACGCAGCAGTCGGTAGCACATTCCTTGTCAGGATAAGTTGTATTCATGAAGAAATGCATGTTTATCAGCTTATCGATTGAATAATAAAGAGTAACTTTAGAACATATATTTTTTCTATGAGTCTGGAACTCATCTAATGGTTTTTATTGTAGAGTGGGTCAATTTCGATGCAATACAATGTACCGAGCTTAACAACCCATGTCATGTTATTTATTATGATGCGGTTTTAACTCCATAATGGCATCGTACCAAAAGCGTCCTTAAGCACCTTATTTTAAGGCTCACAATGGGGAGTCTGTTTTATTGTGGAGCCTAGAAGTTCCATATGTTATGTAACGTAAATGAGCATTATGAAAGAATTAAATAAAATACATAAATACATGTGAAAGTACCCCTGCCGAAATAAAAACATTTCAGCAGGGGTACTCTCACATGAATAAAATTATGAGACACGTATCTTCATTGGTTTTCTGCCTTCTCTGCTTCTTGCCGTAGGTTCCTACTACGTATTTATGAAATCATTTTAACTTGGTTGAATCTTACGCTTAAGCAGTATTAAATGGGTTTGCAGCCCGCAAGCAGTAACGGCGTAGCTCCAACTAATGAACATCTATATAATTCAAAAATCCTTGCGATAGAAATTACCTTTAGATAAAAACTTCAATGATTCATTTAGTCTGAATACTAGACATACCGATTTAACACATTAAAATCCCAGGATACAACAATCGATGATTCTTTGAAGTTATGTGCTTATTAGATATCAAAAATATAGATAATTACTATGACCAAAGTTAAATTGTAACATCAGCAATAGTCTTTACAACCGTACTTGGGTGACCCTATAATCAAAATTCTCCCTATCCCCTAATCGTCTCTTCTCTACTCCTTAACCCTCAAGAAGATGCGCCGTAAAACCGCGCTTACCCAACGTTGACATAATAAATGGTCCATGATGATGAACAAATGTGCCGATGACATAGTTGCTGTTCCACTACATAGGTGTTGATCAATATTTGCTACGATAAATTTAATTCTAAAAGTAAAGTAAGCATTACTTAGAAATTAACCTACTTACCCCGCAGTTCGTTGAAAGTAGGTACTCGTACATGCTGTACAAATTGGATAATATGTTGGCTATATATTTCGAAATGTTAAATATTATTGCACAAGTTTCCTTTGTCATTTCATTGTTTTCTGAATATGGTTCTATTATAAATATGCTCTTTAGGTTCCTGTTTGCTATATAGGGTGTTGTTGCATTGAGAAGCGAATTATACTTACTAGCTTTTGTGTTTAGAAAGTGGTTTGAAAGAAATGTGCAATTGAAGGGGAAACGTACTATACTATACATTTGCTTTTCGGGAATTTAATTTAGAAACTTTAGTCATAGTTCCAATATGCCTGTCCATTATTGTCTATATGGATCTGTCGGTTTCTCTTGTTGTTTGTGTAGCCATTTACATATTTCAATTTACTAATACATGAATGTTCGTGGTTCATATTTAAGCTGTGGTACTAAAGTACCTTCCGTAAAGGACTATACCACGAAGTTGATCGTGTTTCTCACAATAATGTTCTATCTAAGTAGGAAATATTTTCATCATGTCACGACAATTCGAAAATTTACTTGCAAAATGCTAGAGGCAGATGTAAGCGCCATGCCCAATGCATGCGATTGTGACATTTCTTCTATAGTGCTTCAACTGACTATGGTGAAAGGCTCTACTTGTGTTTCGTTAACAGAAAACCTTATTGTATTCAAAACATTGTTTTAGAAAGATGCATAATACCTCTAAATTAGATTATACGGAAGACTGCACGGGACGTATCTAATTGGCTTAGGTTAGGTATACGTTACTACAAGCTGTTTGCCATTTAAAGGGCATGCTCTTGTTACTGGGTAGAGCTAACGATAAAATCTTGTTAAATCTCTCACAGGATGACCAGGCCGATGAAGGGAATATCATTAAGTCTTTCTAATAGCTATTTTACTAGACAGTATCTTATTGGATCAAGGAGCATATCATACCTATGATATCTTATGATCAAAAGCAACGAAGGCGTCCGTCAGCGGATTTTTATCATTGCACGTAATCTTAAAAAATATTTATGAGAAGCATGTGAGGGCGATATAAAAAACATGAAGTAATTTGTTGTTGTATGTCATAAAATCGATATTGCATAAAATATGTAATAACATCTTCCATAATTCAACGTGGCTTCACAATTATAACGGTTCAGCCAACGTTACTATAGACCAGTAATTGTTAATTCGACACAGTTTCGTGCATAAATCACACCTAGTTGCAGCGAGAGGTAAATCTGTACAATTTATTATACATTATGGTACGCAACATCCGCGGTGTACCGGGCTCCCGTAATCGCGAGAAAGACAGGAAGTAAGTTCTACATTGCAGATTGAGAGATAATCTCGAACCTATTGTCAGCAACAGCTGTATGTAAAGGCAATAGAAAAATTGAAACCTTTTTGGTTGAAAATTATTTTGGTTTATTAAAGTTGTGTTGTTCTGAATTGCGATCAGTCAGCTGTCGACACATGCGGCCATTGCACGCGAGTCGTGCGCGCACTGCGGAGTCGTTCGTTTCCACTCTGTTTTTGCGCTACGAAATAATGCCGCGCAATTTCAAACGTACCGGTTTTCGAAATAAATACAATTTTCGAATTTTATAAGTGTATATTTTTTAGATGAAATTAAAAATCAGTTTCGTTTTATTTTGTATTCATCGGTAATGCTATTGTAAAGTAGCTTAATCGCATGTGTTAAAATGTGTTTATTATGATTGCCATACTCTGACGACGGTAGTGTTTGTGAATAAAAAAAGTGTTGTGCTCAGTGGATACTCCTGTGGATGAAATAATTAAGCCAAAGGTTAGTGATTTCAAAACTGATGTTTAATGGTATTCAAGTAAAAAATACTAGGTAAAAATAAGGAATGTATTGGAGGCTCTTTTCTTAGACATTAATTAATTTCCTGCGAACAATATGTACTCGTTTTATATAATTTATAAATATAAAATGTCCAAACTTATTCGTTAGTAATAAACAAAAGAATCCGTTCGTGATTTTTCATGCGTTGCGCGTTAATTAAGAGCAGGCAACAATAAAAAAATCCGTTACAAAAGTTTGTAATATTTAAATGTTAAAGAAAATGTGTACCTACCTACGTTCATTAACCGGCATTTTAACGACTTGATAGACAATGGGATAAACAGTTCTTATTCTGTGACCAGTATTGTGACTGGCCATGTCACAGTGTAGGGTCAATGATGACGCCAAAGACAAACTTATACAAATAATAAAATCCGATGAGTTTCTTGCCGGATTTTCTCAGTTGGAGTCGTGTTTCGATCGGGTGTTAGTGAAAGAAAAAATATTGTAATTGAAAATTTGTAAGTGACCCAGTAGGCATATGCAAATAAAAAAAACATTTAATTTAATTTAGTTTCATTTCATATTACGTAGATTTAGATTGTTACTGTGAAAAATACCAGACTCAGAACATAACTTATTATTTTTTGTGTGACAAGCACGCGCCGGAACAGTACCATACTCCAATATGTGACTCTATCTGTGAACGTTTAACATAGAACATAAAAAGACACAGTAGCCACTTTATTTTTAAACCGTTTTACGAGCTCGGCATTCATAATAGACGTATGCAATGTCAATATTTTAATTTATGGCGCATAATTATAATATATCACAATAGATAATGTTTTGGAATATTTTCTTAACCTTATTCGAAAAATATACAATTAAATGAAAGTTAATTTCTTACATATCATGTAATTGTTTTATATTTTAATTTACTATATGTATTTAGATAATCGGACTTTCAACTTATATTTGTAATAGTTACCTACTTCGATTTTCGCTACCCTATTCATTATGCATAAAATTGTGAAAATGCTGATATTTGACGGGTAAATTAATTCGTTATTTCACCCAAGTGTAACACACTTGTGTACTATACTATATTTGAGTAATTTTAAATATTTTTAGGCATTTAATTGGTTTTGATGTCAAGATGTGATAATACGATATTAGATAAGTTATCCGAAACGACTTACATATATTTTTTGCGTACTACCTGACTCTTTCACTAATAAAATAATCTTATTTTTACTCGAATAACTGTAATAGCATTTTGGAAGTAAATTTAGGTTATAATTCCCTTAATTCCGATTTCTGCTTAATACTGCAGCTTTAAGTGTTGCACTGTTCTGGTTTGAAAGGTCACATCCTACGGGTGTCATACTTAGTTTTCCTAATTTCATATTCTTAGTCGAAGGTCTGAAATTCTAAATACGTTAGATGACAGTAGTCCATGGGCTGCAGTTGCCACTCACCAGGAGGACTGTTAGTTCGTTACTTTACCGTGATAAGTAAATGAGTACTACGACTGTTACTAGTTACTAATAACTTGGATACCTTTACCTTGCCAAAAGTTTTGGGATGGGCATTTTCATCCTTCTACTAACATCAATGCCAAGATGTGATATTTTATGTACCGTTCGATTAAAATGATCACGATCACGTAACTAGGGTTCATAACTGGAGCTGAGTGTGACCCGTTGCAGCAATATAATAAACATAGCGATGATTTATTAAGTCGCAGCTTTGTAAGGCGTTACATAACCAGGGATGTTATGGAGTTCCGTAACAGTAAGCGAAACTATCGGATATAAGAAATAAAAGGAAACCCTTAACCGTAATCATTTTCGATTTAAAAGTTTCCATTATTTTCGGGTATGTTTTAAGACATGCTTTTTTTAGTTTTAGTAAACACTTGAAAATTATTAGGTAGTTGGTACTATTTGTATAATGATATCTGATGAGACTGATTGTAATAGCAAATTATAACATAGGAATAAAAGCAAATTATTACCTCTATTTATTTTATGTATAAAATTCCTTAAAATATAACATCTATGAGCGAAACTATCCGGAACTAACGAATTATCCGTAATAATTACATATCCGAAATCGGTATAATATTATTTCTATATCCGTATCTGATTTTTTTAACCATTATTTTGCATATTACTTACTATATGGAACCAATCTTAACACTATTCTGGTACAAGAGTTTTAGTCGTAGAAAATTCCTGAAAGAAAAAAAGAGAGTAAGAGTAACAAACAGATCGCTATATAACCAAGTAAGCCATTGACCACATGTGTGCAGATGTATAAAACGGAAGTTCATTTTGATCATGTGTAGTTAGTTATACCGATCATGATCCAAACTAATAAGTCTATAAAATCGTCATTAAGATTTCCGGTTATAATTCTTGATATTTAACATAAGTTCGTTTTCATGAACTTTTTATGAAAACAATATTTCTGTACCTATAAATATTGGTTAAATCAGATAACATGTAACTTTGAATACTTATGTACTATTTAGTACATTTTAAAATATTAATACCCTTCTTAATAATGTGAGTCTTTAATGAACATTTCATTAAAGGCTAACATTATCATATTATTATAAAACAGAAGTACACACATGAACGTGACACATAAGACAATTAAACATGTATTAATTTGTGTTATATCTATTATACAACATCCTATACTCACTGACGCATATACTTACCAAATTAATACACATAATATATCTACTGATGGATACAATTTCGTTTCCGCTATCAGTAGGCACTCTAAGTTATACACATAAGTTTTAATTCACTTGTCATAAATTATATACTTATTAATCCCACAAAAAAAAAAAATGAAAAATTGTGCATCGTTGACGTCGAAATTCGACCGTAATTTATCCACAATAAAAACTAGATTTTATCTATACTAATATTATAAAGCAGTAGAGTTTGCTTGGTTGAACAAGCTAATCTTTAATAATAGAATACTCAAATTTAAAAGATTATATTCTATTTTTTGCATCATATAAGTATATAATACGAAAATTGTTTTCATCTACCACTATGAAAAATATATGCGATGTACAGACACGAGTAACTTTCATTTTATGTACTCGTATATGATATAAAATCTGTGGTAGGTATCATAACACATGCATGTGTTCAGTAATGCCACAATAAGCTTTAAAACACGTCCCAGAAATAATGAGGCTCCTCATCTCAAGGTATTCTTCACGGAGACGTAGGTATGTTTACTTCCTCGCATCTTAAGAAAAACATAACGACCTCCACTGTTGTCTGGCGTTTTAACGGTTTTATATAACATCTCTAAGACACGTGTGATTGAGACGTTAGTGGATTTATCTTAAATTTAAACCTCAGTTATTAAAGCATATTACTTAACTTGGTTGTAAAGATTGTTGCTTAGAGAAAAATTTAAAATAATAATAATTATTTTAATTATAATTAGTTAGTGTTAAATACCTTTTAAATCATACTAACATTATTAAGGCAAAACTTTGTGAGCCTATTTATTTCCTATCTAGTTATTTCCTCTGCTTAATCTAAAAAATAAATATTAATTAGCTTACTGTATTTTTGATAATTAAGAATTGGCAAACGAGCGTGCAGTCCATCTGACGGTAAGTGGCAGTCGTCGACAATGGACAACTATAATCAAGTCCAGATAAGAATAGCAAATCGATATCATTGCTCATCTCGACCGACATGCTGACAACTTGCAGAACGAATTCCGAATTAGTCTCGCTCGAGTTCTCGCGACCTTCGACTAACTATCGTCGCAGAATCGAATCGTCTCGTCTCGTAACTGTAAAGTAAAACTAGTTTGGTAGTCGGCTGTTTCTCTATTAGGATCGGACGCGTTCCGCACGGTAGGCGTTCTTTCTATACTTTTTCTCGAGACGCCCGTACTGCGTAGACTCGAGGTCCCGTGGTTCAGACCGGATTCGTCTCGCATCCGCCCTCATTTGCTGTCGGCTTTTCTTTTCACATGCAATCGCCAGTTAAACACATCTGTTTTCTAGTGCAAACTCGTACAACGTTAAATTAAGAGGCCTAACTAGTTATGCTTAGACGCTTATTTCTCGGGTTTTTATTAATTGTCTCTGTTAGTTATAGTAGAGTTGTATTTTTTATTATACCTTTCATATATACATAACTTACGCAGCTGGCTATGCCTCAGTTGCATAATATACATAGCTCTGATATCGCAGTAGTCACAAATGATTTGTATATTATGTTCTGCCTATTCAATTTTGGTTTCAAAATCGTTGTGTTGCCCAATCCCGTGCAAACTTTTCCAAGACATAATAAATATTCAAGCTCCCGATCTGTTGAAGTAATAGAATTTATGTAATTTTGTTTTCTGTGCTCTACACCCAATAGTTTGGTAATAAAATTATGTTGTTTAGTAATAGTGGGCTGAACACGTTATAGAATTACTGTAATACTTCTATTGTGTGCGGGATGTAATAATTTTACCATAAACAGTTATTTACAAATTAAATCATAAAAATACTTATAACTAAATGATGTTATTGTATATAGTTTAAGGTGGTCGTGTATTCATCGATACTACTTTTTGGTCTATTCCTATTTACCCATATACAAATATAAAGTGTTATTTTTAATGTAGAGTTATTGTGCAAAATATTTATCATTCTACATTATCAAAAAATATGTACATACATTATCGTACTGTGATTAAATAACTTCAAATTCTGAAATAGAAATAACATTTTCTGACAGACCGTGGCATATTTTATTAATACGTTGGAACTATTTCTGTACTTACTATCCAAGAATAGCAGGTACTAGGCATGCGATGATTATAATTTCATATTAATGGCTAATACGTCGCAATTCATTCGGTTGCGTGAGATCTGTCGCAATGAAATAAAGGCAATAAAATAAAGATTCATTTTATGGACACTCAAAGATTTCTATCGTGTCGTACGTATGAAACGGCAAAACTGTTTTTTCACACGCGTTAAGATTGATAGCAAATAAGGCGAAGACGTTCCACTACTGAGTTGTATAGGCGTGTTACACTTGAGATTTTTTTTCTGCGATTAGGCGATTGCGTTCCACAAAAAGCATTAATCCGTACAAGTTAATTGGTATTTTATAATTAAAGAAGCGAATGAGATTAAAACCCCGGCTAAATACATGTTCCGACCATGATAGTGCAAGTCCGTTAATTACTTCCAATTTAGTTATACGAATTATCATAAGCCGAAATCCTGTACCAAGCCAATTCTGTAGTAACTGTGGTTTACAGATAACTTAGTTAGTTTTTAGTTATAATTGGGCCATAAGACTTAATTGGTATTGGAAACCATATAAATAAATAAATGAAATTGGAGTTTCTGTCCAAGATTTGCGAATTACTTAATACCTTTTTATAAATGTATTTGCAAAATACCAAAACAGATTAATCCACTTAAAATAGTATCTCAGTTTGAGACACTATATTCACGAGACAAGCGATACAAAAACTTTTTAACGAAAAGCTTAGAAAATATTTATACAAATACAAAATTGAAAACTTCTAGAAATATACAATAAAAACTATATTCAGCTATTACGTCATGCATTTAGAAAATTATTACTATAGTTGGTGACAATTGTATTGCGTTCATTGAGTCGCTAAATCGCAATGTGAGAAATGATCATTGGGGCAATTTCAGGTTGTGTCCTCCGGAGAGTGAATAAATATTTACACTTCGCTGGTAGCACTTGCAAAATGACGAATCGTATTGCTCAAGCTAAATATATTTTGAGAGGATAGTGCTAGTATTGACTTCAATAACGAAGGTTACTTACCTTTGTTGCCACGGAGTGCTGTATTAACAGCAAGTAACATAATATGTATTTATGCGTAGGTTGGCTTACATTGTTGGTATTAACCAATTTACAAATAGTGATAGATACGAAAACGTGATGCAGGAACGCTTCAACAAAATTGTGTTAATTACTTCATAAGAGTCATACGTAATTGTTCAAGCGGCAAATACATGCGATATGTAATAAAGAGATTTCAAGATCTAAAAAGTAATAAGAGTGCTTGTAGGACCTGCGCTATGACCCCTCCTTTTCTGGCCCCCTTCAAAAAGATGTGTCGAAGGCTTCAAAGCCCTGTGATGCATTGGTTACTCTGGAATTGGAAATGAGCAGGCGACTATAACTACTTTACACCACGTAGCCTGTCTGCTTTATCGTTCGATTCATTTATACAAAAAACCCTTGGGAAAGAAAGGTCCCCGAATGGCAACCACGAGTATGGAAAATATATATTACATTGCGACACTTAGGGAGGTCTTTATCTATAGCAGCGGTCAGCAATCCGCGATCCACGAACGTACTTGCGGCCCGTGAACCTTCCTAAAATCATATTTTTAGCCGTCAAATTACAGAAACTACTTCACCTCAAGTAACAACTACTCGTACGTGGCCTGTGTTGCCATAAGGTTGCGAACCGCTGGTCTATAGTGATGCAATGTTATCTCTTAAGACTTACGGATGTTTAACAATTAAAACAGCCAAGCAATCATTTATAACACCTAGAAAGTGAGTGTGAAGAAAGTGTGAATTTAATGATTGGGGATATAATTAACGATCTCTGTGGTATACAATATAATTGCGATATATTGAAGGTGGTCGAACTCTTTGTGGTTCGACTCCGGAAGTACTACCGCCACACCTATTTTTGCCTAATAACAGCGGTGTTATGCGTTGTTGTG
>DWLI01001576.1:0-15137 GCA_018249915.1 Cecropterus dorantes dorantes | reverse complement strand
ATCTTAACTGTTACATATATGAATCGCAAAATTAGATGTTAACGAGCAGACAGTACCCAGCCACTATACAAACCAGTGTAATGGAGACTGAGATACTATGACGTGATCATTACTACCAGTCGACCAAGCTAACTAGACGAATGTCAAACGTGACGTCAATCGCAAGCTCGCAAGTACTGATGACAAAAAACTAGCAATAATGATTTTTTAGTGAAATGTTGATTTCATTGAAATTTGAATTTTAATAAATTTCTGTCTAAATAATTTATGTATATATTTATACTTAAACAACGTTTTATTTTTTAAACAGAGTGGGGACTTTAGGTGCGAACGGTACTAGGACGAGAGCGGGGCATGAGGCGGGACCGGGAAGGAAAACCGCTTTCCTTCCGTTCGTCTAGTTAGCTTGGTCGAGTAGTATATATTGATATCTCTTATGTTAAACTAAATATCATCCTGAATTCAGCAAAAAAAATATGGTTTAAGTATACCATTTCTAATGGACCTTTCAATTGAGAACTTTACATTTAAATTCTATTGTATTAAGTTTTGTTACATTATAAATGAATTTTCTTTTGTGTCACATTACAAAGAATCGGTATAATAAAAATTATTTATATTGCAAACAGTTACTTTAAATTCCCTAATACCAATAGTAGGTAATGTATGATTCTTGAACCAGATTTGAATCCAGATTTTATCATAAACGAAACAATAAATGAGTATCTGATGGCATCTGATGGTAAGTGATACACAACCAATGGACATCTAAAACTGATTAAAAATAGGATATGAGTGCATTTAGATGCGTCACAATGTGTTGCTACCGTCTCACTAAGTGGAAAGTTACCTGGAAAACTTACCACCAGTGTAGTTCGAACGGGAGGTACCACCGCCACACCTATTTCGAGCGTGAAGCAGTTCTTGTTTCGGTGGAAGGGTTTAAGTTTGCCGGTTAACTTGTATATGAGGCGATCATTTTAGTCCTCAGGACAGGACTCAGCAACGCATCAGTGATCGACTTCAGACAGAAACCCTGTTCTATATGAAGTTATCCAAATGTCCACGTTCGGCAGTAACCACTTACCATCAAGTGGACTTGCAAGTTTACACCTGCATTTTGATAAAAAATCGGCGGAAACTTTTTCTTAACATCTACTACTTATTTTTAAAAGTTAGAGAGGCATTTTATCGATTTGAAAGGGCTTATCTCTTAAACAGTCGACTTTGAGAAAAATGGTTTTAGAAACCTCAATGTTATTTCAGAAGACCTTTCTATAGCCATCCTACACGTAAAGATAAGATGAAATCTTTTTTTTTTTTAGTTTCCGTTCCATGTATGGGGAGCCCCCCTAATTTTTTTTTTTTATTTTTGAACATAGTTCGGAAAGCTGTTGTCTTAATAGTTTCTAAATAAAGTGGCTGTGACATATGGATAGACGGACATGACGAATCCATAAGGGTTTTAGTTTTTGCAATTTAGCTACGGAACCCTAAATATGGAAATTCGTTAAGTATCTGCTTAAAGTAAACAGAACACAGTAGCTTTACATACTCGTTATAAATTAAATATAACATTATTCAATACCTACAACCACCTACAAAGTTTTGCCTTAAAAACGGCTTAGTAACGGATCATTCTTTACAAACAGACAGGTATCTGATTACAGATCGGTAATAAAGATCCGTTGACAACGCAATTAATTATTTCTGTCACAGCCAAGTTTGTGTTATTTATATGTTGATGCAAACATGGGCGATTTTATTTGTCGTTATGTAAAGTTATAGTGATTTGTGATGGTCAAAATTGGTAAAATATGGTTCCCATGAAATAAAATATCGAAGGAAACATGCATAAATATTCACTTAATATTGTTGTAAGGTATTTATTTTAAGGTGTGTTGTGTTGTGTGTGTGTACAGAGCTCACATACTAATTTTCTTACGTAAATGTCACAGGTAAGAGTAAGAGTAAGGTATATACCGGTAAGAGTCCGGCATAACGCAGCTGCTTTCCCGAGCGGCTGGGTATCCATGAAGATTACCCACTATAAAAAAAATATTTTGGTTTGATTAACTTTTACTGGTTGCGAACCTTGTGATAAGTTACCGAGTTCAAAAATAATTAATTGTTTCTAAAATATAGTTTTACAAAAATAATACTGAATTGAAATTAAGCTTTGCAATAAAACAAAATATACGAGTATTTATGCCTTTAATAAGGTGATATCAAACGTGAAATATCGCTTTATCATCATTCGTTTTCAATGTGTGTCTCGGAAACTTCGTGCAGGACATAATAATGTTCCGATCTTCCGCTAAACCCATGCTTCAAAGAACCTAGACGTCGTCTAAGGCTGATATTTTATTAAATTTATTACAATCCTTGCACCATCGTATGAAGTTTATCGAATATCACTACAAAATGGCTATGTCTATATCCCGAACGCTTTGACGTTATATCATGCTTTAAATCACTTAGGAGATATTGCAAAATGGCAATATTATTATCAATAAATATTCGGTATGTACATATAGTTCTTCTTTTTATTTATAAAATCATTTATATTTTACATAATAATAATATGAATAGGTCAAAGACTCTACAAAAAACGCATTTATGAAATACAAAACAACCTTTTAGTTTTAGTTTTTTTTTATCGTATGGAAGTAGCAAACGAACCTGCAGCCCACCTGATGGTAAGTGGCTACTGCCGCCCATGAACATCTGTAATCAACCCTAGGTAAGATCAAAGCCTTGCCTAAGGTTAGCCACAGATGCGTTGCTACCCCTGAGGATTTAGATGGAATGCCTTGGAAAATATGTCTCTCTTATTCCAGACCAGAACACAACAGCGCGCAACACTGTTATTCGACAGAATTAGGTGTGGCGGTGATGCTTTCGGAGTCGAACCACAAAGAGTTTTTCCACCTTAAATTTTTTGCTATTATATATTTTTGTATGTTTACCTTCAAAAAAAACCAAAGGTTGTCTATGTTGTAGTCTGAAATTAAAATTAATAAAAACACAATAACTTTTCGAACTTAGTTACACTCAGTTCATTCTGTAATCCTCCTGATGTGAATAAGCGGGAATCTTAATGGTGGAACATCAAAATAACAAATATAAGGCTGTTCTGTTTTATGTGTACAAAATTGCATACATTTTTAAACTGCGATTTGTCCAAAGTAGGATTTTATACAACAAATATCAAGTGGAAAGGCAATCCCGTGTACGGATTAGCGTCCGCGCAAAACGTTATGTTGTGCTCGGATTAACGACATGTACAACTGAAAAATTAAATTCGTTATTGTTTTTAAAGCGTGTTTTTAGTATGGTCAGATATTTTTAGGTACCTACAATCATAATATAAATGATCGAGGATGGTTGTGTTTGTTTGTTGAAAATCATTTAGATTTCCATTCTGGTTCTGGGTATCGGCAATTTAGGTCGTGACCATGGTACCCACGATACAGAAAAAATCCTAGGTATTTATTTATTTTTGTTAATTGAGAAATGATCTTATCAGCTTGTTTTAAATACTATTCGTTTTATGTTATTGTAACATTGTATAATAATGGGACACTAACTTAAGTCTCCATTTTGTAATTTCGTATCGTGACAAACCAAGCTATGGAGAGCCATTAATTAAATGCTGAGACGCTGACGCAGAAAGCAATTCCCTATAGCTTATTGGATGTATCTCCTTGCTTTCCCATCCATCTAATAGCCAAAGCTGCGCTTGTAAGATGCAACCAATTACACGGAATAGCCGCAAACGTATCAAATTAGATGTCTATGGCTAGACTATGTCTATGTTTCAGATACAGAGGTATCTCATATTGGAATTATAAAAAAAGTTGGAGTCTCTAAAAAAATTGAACACTGGTAGTATTGCAAGAAACATGCATTAAAATTCACCAATTAAATCTGATAAAAAAGTTTTAATTGTATGAAAATTGTGGATATTAATTTTGTTTTGTTTTTTTTTTATCCTAATTTTGTTACAACTCTTTTCCATGATTGTGTCTTGTGTATCATATCTTTTTTTCATTTTTTTCTGTATTTAGATAAACATACATATTTTCAAAAAGTTTATTCAATATGGTATATGGTATAAAATTTAATATTAACGTAATCCATTCGCATTATTTCTTATGGATAAAGATAGGGCATGTGCATTAACTTTTAGTTTTTTTTTCTATTTGTTTTAACGACGAAACTTGCTGGGAAAATAAATTTAATATAATTTACAGTACATTATTATTCGCGGATAAACCCTGAGTAAAATTACTATTTATATCTGAGATATACAGGAATGTATTATTTTTGCTAATGGAAGCGATATGTCACTGCGAATGCACAAAAATGTCACATTTATTGCGATAAGTTGCCTCTTTTACATCCCATTAACCCTTAAAATTAATAATTATGCATGATAAGGGAGTTCCTCCATATATCGAATCAAATACGATACGCAGAATGAAAGTCAAAATGGATACTAAGTTATTTTGTCTTAACAATTTCAGTTACGTAACTTTTTGAAAGGGTTTAATATGTATAGAATATTTTGATTAGCGGCGAACAAACCTCAATTTTACATAACCGTATGTCGGAGAGCTCGCTTGCGTCTGACACGCATAGAGTTCCCATGTCAGTAAGGCAACAATATAATCCAAATGAAGAAATCCATTTTCTGTTCTAAATCTGGGTGTTCTCCTCTCAGTACCTGATCGCAGAACTTAAAAAGCAGGAATTCTTTTGTTATACACTTAAAAATGGCGAGACAGTATTTCACTAAATGTAGGATTCAGTGCAATACTGTCTCGACAGTTTTTAGTAAATCTTAAATATTTTGCGGCTAGAAATTTAATAGTAAATAAGTTTTAATCATTCTCCGATTTGTCACTGATAAATCTAAAGAGTCCCTTTTGGAACATGTACCACACGTCACGCCGCGGACCAATTAACGTCCTGCGTGTCACGTGCGACCCGCGACGTACACGTCAGGTAACGTTTATTGAATGTTTTCAATTTCAACACCATTTAAAACGGCGACAGCAATTAACGTAGCTGGTTAAAAGATATACTGGGGTTAGACAGAAACAAATATTATTGGGCATCATTTTTCAATTTATTACAATTAACATTTTTCAATAGAATTAAAAAATAGTAATGTTCGAATTAATGTACTCGTATGTATATATATGTGTCTATCTTTAAAACATGCTCTACTTATTTTTTTTCATATTAGGTATCGAAACATTTGTATTAATATCAAAATAGGCTATATTATTTATTCGAAGTTTTTTTTCCATTAATACCGCTTTTAGTTTTTTTCCATCACATAGGACAGTGAGGCGCCAATTTATACCGAAATGTTAATCATTGAATATTTTTTAGAAGTCAAATTCCTGGTAGCCGAGCGTACGGTTAGTTTTGTATGTTATCTTAGCAGGTTGCACTGTGCGCGGAACTATTGAAGCTCGCCTGTTAGTGCCGATAGAAGGCACTGAAGGCTCGACACGCGCTCCCGGCATCACTGAGAACCGCCTGTAAAAATGTATTTACTGATAAGTTCAAATTATTATGATACTATAAAGGTGAGGGTTTCTGAGGGTGGATGATATTTGTTACTCTTTTACACTAAAATGCTTTTGGGATATAGCTGAAATTGGGCACATGTATAGTTTATGACCCGGATTAATACACAGAATATATCATCATTGTGCCATACACACAAACAAACCGATATTTTTACGAACAAGGGATTACTTAAGAACTTTTTACCTTGATGCGGGTATAACCGACATCCTCCTGAAGAGGTGTTCAGCGGCCATGCGAAGATCATCGTCCTGCATAAGGCTGACCATGGCTTTTTCACGCTTCTCGAGGGTCGCATCTGCTGACGCTATCTCGCCTTCCATGGAAATGTTAACGCACTATTGAGAGACAAAAGTTTTTATTATTTTAGGAAAGTTTTTACATGTTTTATATTATGGCCATATAATTTTAAAATCTGGATTTTACCTTATCCAAAGTCATTTATTTGTATGAATTTAGAGAACTTTTACAACTGTTGGAAGTATTTTAAGGTAAAAAATATTTTGCACTTTTTCCATTGATTAGCCAATAAAGTGCGTCTTCGTTCATTTTTTCTAAAACCTGCTTCATCATAGGTATCTATACTTATCACCAGGTATAAAAAGCAGTAGATATTTTAAAAATTAAAAAAATAATAATAATAAAATACATATTTAAGTTTCAAACTACTACTTCTATTAATTGTCAATCTTCCATGACGATTTTTGAAATATGTGAAGGTATTCAACGCTCACTTCTCTAGTGACGTGAGCATGACATTAATCCTTGACCTATACCCAGTAATGGAAAAGTAATAAGAATTTATTGAACGGATTTCTTTCGGCTTGTGCAGATCCTAACCGGCCTACAAAGATAAGCAACATCGGGCGCGTGATTGGATGGGTGACCTTATATGCTTCGGTGGGCTCACAAAGTCTTCAATTCCTTTTATTGTCGTTATATAGTATTGATTAAACCTTGTCCCGGATTTTTTGGTAGTTTGAAAATTCTACATGTGTCAACTACCAATTTGTTATCATCTACCATAGAACTACCATAGTTCTATGGAAGATGATAACAAGGCCTTCCCTATTTGTATGAGACTCGGGCATGGGAAATAAAGAGTGTTGCAGTATTGATAGTGGTAGTAACGTCTCTTTTTGCCCTTCATTATGATTTTTTCTTTGTCGTAGGTGGTATAAATACATAAAAAGTACCATCCAGAACATAAATCAAATTCATCATTCATACATGACTGGCCGGGTATCGAACTCTAAAGCCAATGCATGTCAGACCGGTATGGCCACGCAGATTGTGAAATGATGATGGCAGTGATATAATATATCGGTAACTATAGTACTTACTGTATCAAAGAAGCTTGCGATGTCGATTTGTCCAAAGGAACGAGCTAACGCAGCGCCCTCTAAGAGCACGGCGCGCGCTTCTGGTCTATTATTCTGAAGCAAATGGCACCGAGCCAGCAAGAATGTGGCATTCAGCAACCAGGTGCGCTGGTTCGCGTTCCGTGCCTCTGTAATTTAATCTGAATTTAATTTATTTAGACTAGTTTCGCAGAAGATTAATACGTTTTACTGCACACTTAGTCGGACTTAAAAAATATACAGTAAGGCACGTCGTCGGCGACAGGCAACCTTATTGCTGAGTAGCGAACTCTTTTGGACGACCCATGCGTGGTAAAGTAGAATTTTCCAGTCTCAATGACAAAGAAAATCTTGACCGTAGATATCAAAATATTGATGTTGACGTTGGTTCATCGTCAACAATTTGGTTTTTAAATTATTTTACAAATTTATTTTTTGATTCATTCTTCGTACGTACCTGACTTTTCTCGTAAATTTTTATTGTGACTTAATTTTAAACTTACTCCAATACTACTACAAAATGAAGCGTATATGTGTCAATACCTTTTTATACATACATCGTTCCACACACACATATGTACACTTTCGCTTAAAATTACCTAAGTTTATTGGCGATTATTCCAACGCGACTGGCACCACGCCAGATGGTACGAGACTCTCTGAGCTTAATACGCTGATTTGAGGAAAACGCTACCATAATTTGATTTCAAAATCGATCTACGATTGCTTCAATAAAGTATCCGAAAGTATATTATCTGCTTATTTTTTCCTTAAATAATCTTAGATATAAATTACTAGCTGTGCGGTTTCACCCGCTATTACATAAGAAAAAAAAACAAATATAGCGTGATGTTATATAGCCATCAAGTTACTGAGATTAGCCCGTCCAAGCAAACAAACTCTACTGCTTTATAATAATAGTTTAGATTATGTAACGTTATAGTAGGTTAATGCTGAAATAACAGAATGAAGACTATACAATAAAAATAATAATAATTTAAGCTGAGGAAATAGATTAAGTGGATTTGTATTATTGTAGCATTATGTTACACTGTTGGAGAGGTATTTCGAAGCGTGGAATCTAGCTCGGAGTTAGTTCAGTTTCCGTGTAGACGGAACTTATGACGCCCAAGCCGTCTCCACCGACATAAAGGACATTCGTATTTACTACATATTCGTTCGTATGTAATATTGTTTTGAAAGAGCTTCTTGTTGTTTGCTGTTTGCACTATTGCATTTCAAATAAACAATTTTATGTCACATTCTAATTCTAATTCTGTGACGTTTCGACTTATCTTGTATCTCACTCTACTGTTTTAAATACTGTTGAATTTAATGTTTACTTAATTAGATTTAATTTAGCACGTATAAACCTAACCTTTGTTAAGCATACAAAAGACGACCATATTAAATGTGTATAAGGTGAATAAAGTATAGAAAGTTACTAACACAACCACCTTATACTTGCAAAGTTTTATAATAACTGATTTCTATAAACCTATTAAAATGTAACAACATATAACTTCTGATATATTTCTTATATTATAAACAAGAAAGTTTGTGAGAATGTATGTATGTTTGTTACTCTTTGACGCAAAAACTCCCGGTCGGATTTCGCTGAAATTTGGTATACAGATAGTTTATGATTCAGATCTGGTTTAACACGTCGGATGCTCATCATCATGTGACCTTAGCGAGTGGAGCCGCGGGAATAAGCTATAAGGCAGGAATAAGCAATCTTTTATAGAACGAAATAGTAATATTTTTATTATATTGAAACCGCCAATTGGCGTGTCGTGTGGTGTTGTATAGAATCACTACCTAAGATAAAATCCAGAAACTGAGCAGCAGTGTCTTTCTGAATAACATCAACACCCGCTCCGGTCACCAACATGCATGTCATGTACGGTGACTGTTGGCAAAAACCACATTATCTTCTTATTGTTGAAAAGTAGAAGGCTCTTGGATGCATATCAAAACCAAAACTATATAGAAACTATATTATTTTATTTTTATAAAAACACGCTTTCTACACCCATAGCCCCGCGCTAGAATTTTTTCCTGTGTCGCGGGTGCCACGGAGAGACTAAGACGAATATACAAACACCCAGACCCAGAAAACAAAACCTAAAATCATCATTCAGATGTCAGGCCGGGGATCGAACCCTGAATCCACTGATAGCTCCGTCACAAGGGTCGTCAACTTTAGTATTAATCTCACCAGACTGGCATTTCGTAGCGTAGAACCTGGCTCGATGCGCTTGTTTAGTTTCAGCGTGTAATCGGGACAGTTCGTGCATCACGTAGCAGCGCTCGGAAGCGCGGCCGCTTATCGAAAGCGCGCGCTCCAAGGCCCGTAGACGACGCCTGAGAATATGTTTTTAATTAACTTTGTAGTTTGTGTTACTGGGCTTAATGTACTAAACATCTAGCTATGAAAATTTTACAGTTAGTAACCACAACAATGCGTGCAGTACAATGTTTATGTTATTTATTCGTAGTTCAAGTATAAAATGTTGTTCGAAATACGCTGTCTGGAACATTTAAAATTAATTGCGCAATTAAAAACTAATCTTAAACCAACTATTGTAAAAATCAGCTTTAACATTTAAACTGTGGGTAAAAGTGATATTCTTAACGTCGGTGTTGAAATGAATTAGTACTCTTATGTTATGTTATAATATACTATTGAGTTAAATTTTGTTTCAAATACAAACATAATCTTAAAAATTTATAATGTCAATCGTCTTCCTAATAGTCTTTTCATAATATAATATCTAACATAATATAATAATATACTACTTTTTAATAAAATACTACTTTAGAAATGTAAACCATTTTCAACAATACAGTAAAGCATGGTTTATGAGAATCACTTAGGACCATAAAACATTTGCTTCAAGCGTCATTTAACGTCAGGATTAAGCGTTAACAAAAGCGTTAAAATATGTGTCCGATATTACAAAGCCACGAAATTTCACTGCAAATTTACCAAAATTCGCTCAAATCTAACGGTTCTAGGTCCAAGAGGTTTAAGGAGATTTACTTAGCGTCGCGCGGAGGGGCGGGTGGCCTCGATCGTAGCACTGAATCGCGACTCGGTTCGCGGGATATTGCAATTCCTAGAAGCACAAATGCTCTCTTCTCGAGATCTGCTTCGCTCATTTGATCCCGAACTCGTTTCTAGATGCAAGCATCACGAATTAAAAAAAATATAAGTGTCGTGCAATCCTGTTAAGGTTTAATACTTGATAACGGGAAAAAATATAAGTAATGTTTGAATTAGTTTAGTTAAATTTATACAGTTTGAATTTTCTTTTTGATTACGAATCTATTTAAGTACGAGAATATTTACTTACTTGGTCCAGAAAAGCGTTAGCAACGATATTATGCAACGCTTGCAAGAAGTTTTCCTTTCCGGGTAGCAAATTGGTTGGTTTTCTCGAAATTTGTTCTATACCAAATTCAGCCAGTTCTAAGCACTTAGCCGTATCTCGTGTTTTCAACATATCTTCAGCCGCTTTAATGAGCCGCTTTGCATCGGTTACGTGTTGTTTTTGAGCGTGGTTGATTCTTTCCTTTCGGGCTTGGTACAGTCGTGATCGGGCGGCGGCTTCCGAGGCCCGAGCTGCGTATAATGGACGACGTTCGCGGAGTACAGTCTTGAAAACAATTAAGTAAAATATAGATACACGTACAATTTTAATTAGAAGTGTCTTACAAATAATTCTTATATGTAGTGTACTGCTGTACTTTAATTTAATGTTGAGGCACATGCATAAAAGTAAGGCATAGACGTAGCGTTGTAACTAAAAGCGAACTCAATTTAATATAGTTAATTTTATGAATACCACAGCTCTTCATAAAATTAATTAAAATTACCTGATAGTGAGTTTGTTCTGAGTAAAAGTTGCAAAAGTTACATTAAACGCAGTCACCGCTATTAACTTTTTTATTTCCTATAATTAAATTCTTAATAATTATGGTTTCATAATATGGAAGCAAAATGAAACCACATTAAAATGTAAACCTCTCTTCGTTGGCAATTTAAAGGCGTATTTAAATGCATAATAAACTCTCACATGAAACGACACATAACGGGACGAGATAAAATTTAAAATGCACGAACGAAAAATGTAAGCGAGGTAATTGTGAGCAGTTAAAGTAACAAAAGGTATGAGTATTTACTTGTCGCTTTTCAACATCCGCGAGCGCCTTATTAGCCAATTCATACAGCCTCTGCGATCCGAGCTTGTTAGCCGAAGCGAGCCTTTCGTCCTTGCATAATGCAGTGAGGAAATGTTTGTCGTGGGCCATTTGCTCTAAATATTTGGAGGCCATTAACCGAGATATACGCTCGCATTTCTGCTTTTCAACGCGCGAAATTTCTTGAACCTGGAACTCAAAGGCATTGTAAGTTTTATGGAGAAAATTGTTTGACTAACTATATGTAGTTTGCGATATTAAATATCGAATGTGCTTTCACATGCCAGTGACGACATGAATATATTTGTATTTGTATGTAGCATCACATATTATATTGTATGGACAGAATTTTTATTAATCCATAGATATTATAACAAACACATATTTACATACTGATTTACACATTCATATATTTGCAAAATGTAACAAAATTTGGAGAACTGAGATTATATGATAATCAACATATGTTTTTTTATTTACATAACTAGTAGTAACTAACATGTACATATAACTAGTAGTCGTAACTAGTTTTGTAATCAGAGCTAAACGTGCATCGCAATACGTCTTGTAGGTTATTTAACGACCATAATATGTGTTATAATTATATATAAAGATGTTTATGTGATGTGTATATAAAGATGTTTATATAAATAAGCAATTGTTGCTTGATGACCCGCATGGCGGAGTGGTCACCCGGAACCCTCTACGTGTAGACCACGTTTCGATCCTCAGCTAGACAGATATCTGAATGATGAGTTTAGATACTATTCTGGGTCTGGGTGTTTGTGTATTCGTCTTTGTGTGTCCTTGGTACCCACGACACATTAGAAAATCCTAGTGTGAGGGCTTTAAGTGTAGAAAGCGTTTATTCTTCCCCACACAGCCAACAACCGGAATCAACATTCGCGTATGGCAGACATTATATATTATGAAACATTGAAAAGTCACTATTGATAAAATTTGAAAATTTAAAAAAAGGTAAAAAGACGTAACATAAACCTTCCATAAAAAATATGTGCTTCATGATCTCATGAAATTTAAACATTTTTTTGTCTTACTTGATGTGTAAGGTGCGGTTGAAGTCTGCTTTTACGTAATGGAGTTTTAGGTGCATCGGAGTCTATCGTATATTCCTTTAGCCGATTTGAACGCAAAAGTTTTGCCGTTGCAGACAGAACCTTTTCCGCGCTCATGCCAGCGCACTCGCGTATCTGAAATAAAACTTAAACTTAGATTTAGAAAGAATAAATATAAGGAACTCGATATAGGCAGCATCTTTCAGCGATTTTGATCTGGTCTTTTTGAAGTGAATTCTTCTTTAGCTGCGTGACATTTTGGGAAAAGAGTAAGGCATTTTTGGCGTCATAGCTCTCTCATAGCTTTACATATACCTTATATCTTACTAATATTAAAAAGGGAAAAGTTTGTGAGAATGGATGCGTGGATTGATGTTTGTTAGTAGGTAGTTAGAGTATGAGAGAGTTTACTATGTTTTTTCTTTTTTAATTTTATGTTTATAATACGTATTTTTTGTTTTCACTTCTGTCGGCAGTCTTCATTACTGCCTCCGATTTTCTTAACTTAAACTCCGATTTTCTATGAAGAGGATGAAGAATGTAGACTATAAAGAGATGATCAATCCTTATTTTTTTTCTACTACTTATTCAAAACTCTACCTCTGTGGTTCGGGTCCGGAAGTTCGACCGCCACATCTATTTCTGCCTAATAACAGCAGTATGTGTATGTGTTCTGGTCTGAAGCATGTGGTAAGGGATATTCCACGGCGTTCCAATACATCTGTGGCTAATCTTGGATGAGACTTAGATTTCACCTAGGGTTGATTACAGATGTCCATGGGCGGCAGTAGCCACTTGCCAGATGAACTGCATACTCGTTTACTACTTCCATATTATAAAAAAACAATCTATCTCAAATCGACGAATGTTATTTTTCAAGGAATCTCCATTTCGTAAAACCATTTATTCTTGCTAGATGTTCGCGATACGATCATCTTTTCCACTAACTCGGTAAGTAGGCTATGTTTGTAAATGTAAATGTACGTGGAAGTGAAAAAATAAGGTTATTATTCTAGGCTGAATATCAACGCCTTGTTTTTGTTAAGACAATGTATAATGGAATTCACACTTAATTAAAAGTCCAAATAAATATATTCGAAAGCGGAAACCATATTGGCTTCCGTTGTTGTTTTCTGAAACATTGCTATTTTATTTTCTATGTTTATAATAGCAAAAATATATTCATTTTTATCCTAACTCTTTAGCCTAACGTACTATAACTAGATCCATATAATTTGGATACAATGTTTATTTTATAATGTAGAGATCCACTCAGAAAATATTTACGATACACCTGTAAACATGTTCAAAAAGGGTTAAAATATTGTATCACTTAATTTTGTACTATTAAGTACGAAGTCGCGGGCAACAGCTTATTGTCATAGAATTCATATTGTCATCGTGAAATTGTAAGATAAAAAAGAATAACAAAGTACGAACGAACTAAATTGGAAAGAACAGTTGCATTTTAAAATTCGTTAGCAAAATTGAAAACGTGTCGTGGCATTCCATTTCAGAATTCCGACGTTTGAATTATTGGTGGTTCATATGCACGTAGTCACGAGTCTTGTTATCGAGGGATTACTACAGTACTCGCATACGATCGTATTTACGTACATTCAAATAGGATTTACGATAAATTTAGCGCTATTCGTCTGAATACGAAATGTATTGACTCGTTTAGATAACAGAATCCGTAGATAGCTCTCTCTATAAGAGTCGAATCAATGAATACGTTTTAAAATTATTTCATTTTGGGATTTTCTATATTGTGAAGTTCGTATCTGCAAACAAATACAAACTATTTAAATAATCTGGATTCATATGACTCATACAAAGTTATATATGCGTCTGTCAAGAGACGTTACAGTTAATAAATATAGTTGATATAATAATTAAATAATCTCTATTTTAACAGTTAAGTTTATGCATATATTTTGGGGTTTATTGCTGGTCATAGACTTTCCTTGATAATTCCATTTCATTTCGTAAAATGTGCAAGTAATATGTAGCAATACGAGTACTCTTACTTTTATTGTGAATTTACTTTTCACTTGAATAATAAATGTTACTAAATAAACTAGGGTAAATTGTTACAGTTTATTAACGCCTTTACAATTATACAATTAGTAATACTAAAGACTAATTATAATAGAGAGAACGGTAATACCAAGTAAATACGACTTTTTATCATTTCGTAAGCACCCTTGGCTTATTTTGTGAAATTGCTGAAATCTTTTGATGGGTTTGCCAATAAAATGATTCATAGTTGACGCAGCCGATATAATTGTAGGACTAGTTCTATTTGACAGGTTTAATAAGTGGTAATATTTTAAATATAATATCTTTACTAATATCATAAATTAATAATATTATAAAGCAGTAGAGTTTGCTTGGTTGAACGGGCTAATCTCAGTAACTACTGGTTCGAATTGAAAAAATATTTTTGTGTTGAATAGTAAATTTATCGAGGAAGGCTATATAAAATCACGCTATGTTTGTGTGTTGTTTTTTTTCTTATGTAGTAGTAGGTAAGTATAGTAGTAGCTGGTGAGACCGCGGAGCATAGCTAATGTTTTGTAAAACCTACTAAAGTAGCATAAGAGCGTGTAACTCATGTAATACATGGCAACTGTTACATTCTCTGCCATGTGGTCTTGAATAGCACCACTCCCTCTCTTGTGAATGTCGTAGAAGGGAATAAGCGACAAAACCCAAGAGCAGCAGCGTGTAACATTAACACCTGCGGTCACTATTGGTATGCCAGCTGCGGTGTCTTTTGGCAAAAATATTAATTGGGATTGTTCTGTACCAAAGGATCTTGAAACGCTGATGGATGGAACTACCACAAAATAAATGAACACGTTTTAAATTTCTTGAAATATTACCA
>DWLI01001575.1:0-15137 GCA_018249915.1 Cecropterus dorantes dorantes | reverse complement strand
CTTATTTTTTAATAGCCATTTTAGTAATTTAATCATTTTTCCTTTCCGGTCGAGGGTCAGCTAGTATTAGTCTAAAAACATAAACTCTATTGTCAATTACTTTCAAATTCAGTCATTAGTTGTTTCGTCAAAACATCCATTCATCCTTCAAACTTTTACATTTATAATATTAGTATCTAATATGTGTATTTATTACACGTAATATCCTACAATGATACATATCTGTCAATAATTGACATGGCCTTCTTTTTGGTCGATTTAATGCTACCGTAAATTAAAAACAAAACAATAGAAGAGGATCCATTGTGTAAGGCTATATTCTACTTATTTCTATCCTTATTATAAAAGGTTGTCAATTTAAAGTTAATGTTTGTGCATTATCTAGACCCGTCACATCAGTGTCCACATCAGTGCGCTCGTCTGATTGAATAAACTTTCGTAAATACCTAAGCAATATTACTCACCTCGGAGAGTGCATTCAAGGATTAGGTCGACTTTGACGGTTTGCAAAGCCTGATTGGCTTTCTCACACGCCGGCCCGATAAATGCGCTAGATAACATTGGTTGATGACTAACTGTACGGTATCTTGAAGATGCTTTGAGATGGCTGATAAGTTATTTATGTACTATGAGTTACGTAAGTCTGGTAGAAGTTAATGCTTCGCAGGTATTATTGTATTATTTGTAAATATTTTTGTAGTTTTCTGTAATGACCTAACCGCAATCTCTACATATAGGAGCTATGTTTGTGTTTTTAAGTACAGTGTTCTGGATGTAAAATTAATATAGCTAAAGTTAGTTTTTAATTGGACTTTAGTATTAGTTCAATATCAAATAAGAGCGCCTTGTGGTTGTAGATCTTCAATACCACCACTCCTCCTCTTCCCGAGGAGGACGTGGGAGGCGACTTAGGGTCAAAATCCAGAAAATGGGCAGCAGCAGTGTCTTCTTGTGTATCAAAATCCACTGTGGCTAGGAATACGCATGTCAGGCTTGTTGACTATTAGCAAACGCCTCATTAGGCAAGCCCAATGTCCAGCTCTGGACCTTAATAGGCTGACGGATGTACGTACTGCCAAATAAAAAATGTGACTTAAGTTTTAAAAGTTAACCTTCTATATGTGTATAGGTATAAAAAGTTAATGAACACCAAAATTTATTGTTATGTTTATCTTCTAATGGTGCGGTATATTTCAAATATATTATATTCTTTGCTAATACATACATGGTTTTGAAATATTAGATTATCGCGGATTATTTCAGAAAGATTTCGTTAAAACGCAACGGCCAAACCTTGGATTGTGCCGGAAGGAAACAATAAAAACAATGAAATAAACAAATTATTTGTAATTGGGAAGTTATTTTAATGAAAATAAAAGCAACACGGAAACATCAGACCGCAGACTTTTGTCTTCTAAAGCGTATCAGACCGCACCCTGTCGGTGCGCTGACCTTGTTGCATTAATGCACCCTAATTTCACCGCTTCGTAAATGCACGCCGAAAACTGGCACGTCATTTTGTTTGCACGACTTGCCGATAAATTAATGCTGTAAGAGTGCTCCCGCGCAACACGCACGCCAGCGCCTGCGCAAGTCATCTCGTCGGCGCGACACGACGTACGCGTAGCGCCGAACCGCCAACAACCCTTTATTATAGCGGTAAAAATGTTTAATTGGTGCACATACCTACATTGCACAATTAGTTTATAGAAACTAAATTACGACGTAATCGAGCTTGCTCTTTCATAAGTTAACCATGCAGTTTTTACCCGACTGCGTCAGAAAGAGGTCAATATTTTTTGAGTGTATGTATGTTTGTGTATATGTCAATTTCTTTGGCATGCGTTACAGTCCAAACGGCTAGAATCGTTTCAGATTGCAGTGACATAGGCTCTATAATTTAAAAAAATGGCGCCGGTAAATAGAGAAGAAAGGGGGGATATATGACTTTTTATTATCATGGCGTTTGGACATGAAAGTTATTAAATAAACCATATCAAAAATATACTTATTATAATTCTTTTATATTACTGTTTTGATGAAAATTCCTAAACGCGTTTAATTAAATATATCATTATGAAAACATAAATCGTTTTTAAGCAGCCGGGTTTTTATGTTTTAATATTTTAACAATGTTATTTGTTTGCAGTAATCTTTATTATTATTTTCCGTCCGTCCTTTTAGTTGAGAGCAGTTGTTATTATGTTTGTAATATAAATTACTGAAACGTTAAATACATTTGAATTCCAAATATGTTTAATAAAAAAAAACTATTTCATTTTGACAATCTTAATGTTCCGTATTGCTAAGTACGGTTCCATTCGAAATTTACTAGTCCCTTGAGTTACACCGTTCATCGTACTTCGAGATCTATTGGCGAGGCACTGATGTCCCATGTAAGCGGATTGAGAACTGATTAGCGAAAGCGATCGAATCTTGGGCCGAAGGGCAGATCGGCGATAAACCGGCGACGTCGGCAGCGCATGCGTAATTAGAGATAAACAGAAAATAATTGGCCGCAATCACGCGCTCTGGGGACGTGCTGGGCGGCACCATCGAGAGGCCGGAAGCTCTGAGAGGAGCTCCCGTCTCGCTGAATGAGGGCGATCTGCTAAACATTACAAGTGCAGCGTTTGTATTACCTAGTGCGTATATCTTGGTGTATTAAACTTGGTCTATTAAACTATGGGTTACATAAAAAGCATTATTATAATTGCTTTGTATACAAACCTAAAACAATTTTACTTGCTTTGGATTTTTTTTGATGGTCCCAATGATGGTAAGTGGCCACTGCCGTCCATCGATATCTGTAAGCAACTTCATACAGAATAGGAGTTCTATCTGTATGAAGTTGCTTACAGATATCGATATCGATCTATCTGAAGTCTATCACGGATACCCATAATTTAAATTAAAACCATATTCCACCATTTTTAGAAAACAAATCATCAGCATCATTTTTGTTTATGTATTTTTTTATATTTTAATATTCCTACTAAATTTCAGTGTTGTGTGGGAATTTAGATTAGAAGTATACTCTAGAATTAATTTCTTGTGTAATATAAGTTATCTGAAGTAATCATATGTTAGGTATAGTAAGCATTACTTCTTGGTGACCTGTACTTTACTTACTCGTCTCATCGAGAGTCGAGTCGAGTTGTGCGACATCGGCACTGAATTCACCAGAAGTGATCGGAAACTTTGAATTTCCTACAACCACGATGCGATCTCTGATGAAGAATTATCTTTAAGAAATGTTCATTATATGAAGTTATTAACATTAGCGTTACTCTTAGTTATTTATGGAAACTCAAAAATGTTATTGGATTTCTATAAAAACGTGTGTCTTATTCTTAATTCAAACCGTTATAGCAGATTTTAATTAGAAATAGTTACAAAAGGTACTCATCGATATTGTCACGTAAAATTTATCAACGAATCCTGTGCTTTAGAGCATACAATTTGAAAGTTGATGTTAAGAATTATATACAAATTTTTAAAGTTCAATAATTTTCGTATTTTAGGAATAGACGATCACTTATAATTATAAGTGACATTATAAAATTGGTAAATATAAATAAATGTTTATAGGTTACATCTATTAATATTCAATCATAGGAATTTTAATTAACGGTTAACGAAATAGAGTTTAACGTTCTTAGCTATACGAAATACACCAAGAATAACAAAACAAATCGTTATTTGTAGTCATAAGTTGTAAGACCTCATTTTGATATATTATTTACTTGAAGTAAATTGAGGCCTGCAGCTATTAGCGCCAATGTTATCGAGATTATTGCTTAACTGCTTAATATACCTGTCTAATTAAAATGATCAATAACATCGGGGCAATAAATTAACCCATAGAATATTTGCGCAAACGAAAATGATTCAAACATAACCAATTAAAAACAAATTAGAAGATATTGAATAGATTTGAACGTGCATATTTTCTACAAGTAAGTAAATTAGAACTATTCATGGTTATTGAGTACTTATTATATACACGGTACATTCTTAGGATCTACTTATTAGGTGTTATGATAGAAATGTTTATTACTGGGTTCTTAGTTCTACAAATGAAAATTTTGCTAGTACTTTTTTACCTTTCAGTCTATAATTTTGTTTATTTAAATAAAAAACAATGTTTTATGTATATAGATATAACGTAATTCAAGTATATAATGACGTCCATATATTAAAAATAGCTAATACACTAAAAACAGTTTCAAAACAAAAAATATTTTAAAATTATAAACAAATGTTTCATTGAGGAACAGCATTCTGACAAGACTAAATTGATTGCACATAACTACACATTTATTAAATCACGTCTCTATCGAATGTTACTGAGTAGTGTTTTCCCTGACGTGATGGATCTCGACCTTGTCGCCTTCACAAACCATCTATTAGCTAGAGTAGACTAACTTCGTTTAAATAGTAGAGGAAACGTGCGAATTGCCGAGAGGAAAATAAGTCGTACATTAGTGAAATATTTGGCAATGGAATGTAATAATCGGTAACGGGAAGGATATAATTAAATGTTTCTTTTCAAACGGGAGACCGTTTTTATTATTTTGTTGACACATTTTGAAGTCTATTTACTCCGAACTCCCCTTGCATAGGGATTTTTCGCCGACCACTCTTGTGAACACCCTGACAAAGCTATGATTAATGTCACATTTTTTTAGTACTTTGATCAATATTCGATATAAGACCGTAAGCTAGGTTTGATAAATAAAAAGAATTAAAGTCAATATTAAACATAATTATGAACAATTGCCACGCTATTAAATTGCTAAACCGAGATACAAAAAGTCGCTAGTCTACAATGTTTTTTGCCTAAATATTCAGTAGCGTCGAAAAGCTCTGATTAAAATATAAATATGCAAATGAGGCGACGTTTTAATAGCTTTGTTAGATTGCATAGGTTATTGCGGACGTTTCCAACGCGAAGTGTGTTGAGTATCGACTATATTCTGTATTGTTATATTGTTCTTTGTTTATATGACTAGCGATATGTGCCTTTTTTGTTGCTGCCGTGTGCGAATGTTGTATTAATTATTGGCGCTAAACTTAAGGCGCCAACATTCTCGTTGAGTGTTTTTTGTTTAGTTAGCTACATTTTAATACAGTCGTTAACTACTATGTTCTAATAGGGATTATTATTGGTAATTTATTTAATAAGTAGGTACGGATACGTGCATTACAGAACAAAGACTACAAAAGTAGTACATGAGTAGCAATAAAACACAAATTTTGAATACAAAATGGATTGCTAATCGGTATTAGCTATGATTACGATGGTTATAGGTCGTTATCTCTGTCGATACGTGAGGTGAGCCTTCAGCTCTCTCACCTCGGGGACGGGCGTCGGATTAACGACACGAAATCGATGTTTGTACACGTCCGACCTCTTCCAATAATAGGAGCTGATCGATCTCTGAGGCGGTAAATTGCCAACTACAGACACACTTGGGAAATAACGAAGCACTATATCATTGTATTGTATGGCTCAAAACGAGCCTGGGCTTGTACGACAAGCACTTTAATTGCTAGTTACATCAGCTACATTTGTACATGGCTTAGAATATCGCTGTAATTTTGTTTTACTGGAAACGAATTATTTTTGGTTGCATTTAATAATCGACGGGACTAAGTAGAATGTAAATAAGTGAAGGAGCAATTCGTCTTTCCGATGTATTGGGTAATGAATCAATCCTGCGGCAGGTTTCCTCAAACATGTCCAAGCTCTCAATCCATGGCCGGCGGCGGCGAGCCTTAATTGACATATGCCAGAATGTGTGCGGCTGACCCGCGGGTCATGCGAGAACACAGTTTGTTGCATTCCGCCATTACTTTCGCCAACACACCGCTCGCTAAGCGTTCTTGATTATACTTTATTATGATTTCGGACCGCCGTGATTAGGAACACAATGGAATAGAATCACTCGTATTATAAAGTTGCTTATGGTGAAACTCTGCTGAGAATTTACGTTGTATTCGAGTACGTTTCTATTTTGATACACGTACCTTTAGATAATCAAGGTGTCTGCTCAATTATAACGATATATATAATAACAATAATAATAATAACAATTTTATGTATGTCAGAAATTATGTATGTCAAAGCGGGCAAAGCCGCGGAAGTAAGTTAGTCTATTATATTGTATTGACCTTACTACACACTGCTAAAGGTTCCAAAAATAATGACCGGACACCCTGTATTCTACTTTTTTTGTTCTTACCCAAGGTTGTAACTTTTTAATAACAATTGTTAACAATTACATAATTTTTAAAATGTACACGGAATAAATATTGTAATACAAGTCAAAGCTAAATAGTAAAAACTAAAAACAATAACAATGATCGTTTAGAGCGCAGTATATTTTAATAGCTCAGCATCTAGAATCCCAGGCGCCAGACAATAGGAGCAATAACTCCGCCTTACTTTGTAGTGTTGCAAGTTTACTGAATTTCACTGTACAACTGTTGCAATGATGTCAACGGCACAAGTGTAGTGAGTATAAACACAAAACCATTATTTTGTGGTATAATGCCATCGATATAAAGCAGTAATCGTGATTTTGTGCGGAGTTTGTATCGCGGCACCTCAGCGCGGCCCCGCGCCCCGCATTCCGCCAGAGTCCTGAACTGTGCTGAACTTTGCTCTTATTGTCAACTCGTGCACAGTGCAGTGCACAGTGGTGCGTCCCACTGTTGCCATCCGAGTATGTGGGATAACAGGATATGTGTCTAACAAAACATAGCCATTCAAAGCCTTTCAAAAGCATACCTCTACCAATACTTCTTCATAGAAATCTTTTATTGTGTATTGAAGAAAATATCAATTATAAATTATCATACACGAGTTTATTCCTGTGGCTTCGCTCGCTCAAGTTTATTACCGTACTAAGTATCCCATGTATATATCTAGGTCATGAACTATCTGTTCCAAATTTCAGGTAAATTCACCAAGTAGTTTTTACATGAAAAAGGATTATGTAGGTACTTGGATTATATATAAAACTGAAATTTTCGCATTTTTAATATTTGTAAGATAGTGATTAATAAACTAGTAAATAAGATGTTGATTAATACGTTAATATATATATTTAAAGTTATAAAATTGTTAATGATATTCACATTTTTTCTGTTGAGCAATGTAGGTTGATACATAAATATATTCAAGATTTACTTCTCAAAAGTGTAGCAACGTGTCATTAAACACCCATCATGTAAAACAGCAGAGTCCCGTCTCTATTGCAGCAGAATCCATTCCTAAATCTCAGTGTAAATTTTAAGATGTAACGTACAGTAACATACAGTAGGTATACCTGCTAAAGTCGACGATAATTCCACTTTCGTACACAATTTTTAATCATTATCAGTTTATTACATATTAATCAATATTATTTCTCTCATAAGCATCTCGTATAACATCGTATTTTAATACAATAAGGTTAAATGTTATCGGAATGCAAAGTACCCTTTGTCACTCCCTTAGGGTATCAGATCTCTATTTCTAATCAAGAATTAACTTACAGAGAACATTTTGGTTATATCGTGCGTACAGAAAAACAAAAAAGAAATACTAAATTACAATAAGTTACAATTTTTACCTACGATTAGGTACTTTTACTTCATATAATAGCATAGTTGCAGAATGTTTAATTTACGACTCGTAGAGAGATATAAAAAATACTAATTGGTAGTTCCATACATAAGATATTAATACCGAAATAAATCTATGTTTCCAAACTAGCCTATTCCCGCGGCTTCGCCCGCCTCGGTTATGTTTACCATGGTAATGATTATCTCATATGTTAATCCAGATCATACACAATCTGGGCACCATATTTCAACGAAATCCGTAGTTCAGTGTGAAAGAATAACAAACACACATACATCCTCACAAATTTTCGCATTTATAATATTCGTAAGATTGAAGATGTTCATTTATTGTCTTTAAATGTAATTCTATTACACATCCGTGTAAATCAAAACGCATGGCTACACAAATTGCGCTCCTAAACATTATACCCATTTAAGAAGAGTCCTGAGACAAACGGCTTTGTTCGAGGGTGGTTGTCGCCGTGTCTTCGGAAATTACGAGATAGGTTTGAAACAATGCCTCCGTATGGGACTAGCCAATAAGGCTGTTTACTCACTGCGAGTTTTAGTAGCGATTATGTCGCAGGCGATCCGGCTACAACAATAACCCGTCGTTACATGAGACAAACGCCTTATATCGCGATACAGTGGTGTGATTCACAAACCGCGCGTTTTTCGCTGTTGAACATCGCAGTGAGTAAACAGCCTAATACTCACATGCAGGTACTAATTTATTATTCGGTGCAACTATTGTTTACGTATTCGAGTAAATCTCTATCTGCATCAAGTCCCTATAAGACTTTTTACGACCATTGTCGTTTTAGCTTTACGCATTAGGATTGTTTGTGTGTAACTTTGAATTGCTTATTGAATATTCTATGCATTTAAATAATTATGCGGTACAAACATACACAACTGTTTTTACTATATTTAGGTGTAAGATTTTCTGTCTATGGCATGGCGCATCTTTTCCTCATTTCGTATATGTTAGCTGTGTCAAAACTGCCTGGTATAGTTTATCTGTTGAACATTATATCGTTATTAATTCACATAGAATTAATAAGCCTGTTTCAGTATTTAAATAGGATATTTACTCCCACATGGTAAAATGTACCACAGAGAAGATGGCAGGAACTGCATGAATTTATGGCTATATGGACGCCACATTTTTACGTGGCAGCAACAGAATAGAGCTGTAGTAATTTGGTTCACAGAATATCGTAAAAAATAAACAATTTTTCTAGAATTCTAACGTATTTAAATGGTTTAAAAGAGCATGTTGTATTGCATTTTAAATTTTGAAATCACGTTCCTTTACCATGGACGTCCGACTCTCCTTATCATAAAACTGACATCAAGAACATCTGCAATTTATATAACATTTCACTATTTCTCTGACATTCAATAAATATTTCTAATTAGTGTCACAGCACACTGTTTGTGGATCTGCATTCTGTTTGAGGTCGAATGTGGGCGGCCATGTATGGTAGCCGCTCACTATCTGATGGACAGCCTACTCGTTTATCTTATCATAAAAAGCTCTTACGAAACCACAAGACACTTTATGTTTGTATCCGTAGAGAAACTTCACATGAATAGTATGATGACACATAAAATAAACATAATTATACATTTGTAACTTTGCGGTGAGGTCGGAGAAATTGTTTTTTTTTTCTTGGAGAACTTTCTTTCTTTTATAACTATACAAATTATTTCATCAACCTTTGAAGGAAGGTGTATTATAATCATAAAAATTATGACTATTAATAATTTACTTATTAACTATGGAAGCTATCTAACTAATGGAAGTAATGTTCGTTTATACATACGAAACGGTAGATATCTATCTAGATTTATCATATTCAGTTCAGTTTTCCACAAGTGAACATGGTACCTTTCAGAATGATTTTTAGATCAAAGTTCATCACGCTGGATACGTTGAACATGGTAGATTTCACGGACCTTTGAGAGTCATTTCACAGATAATTGCAAGTTTATATGTAAGTTCATTTCTTAGGTTATGTAGTTATATAGGTTTGTATGCCAAGATTTATTTTACTGACATAGCAAATGGTTCATACATTTTGAACATGAATTTGTTAAATCTGATAGAAATAACTATAGCCAATCCTATATTTTATGTACGTTCCTCGAATATTAAGTTCTCTCGATATTAGATTCGTCCAATTATCATAATTATATATAAAATAAATTAGTCACGCAATTGCTGTAACAATAGTACGGTACAAATTCAATTCATTGTATCTCGAGGCAGACGATTCGTTGACGCAACACTAAACAATGGGGTTTCGGTTCACCGACCTTTTGGGATCTGTGACATCGCCGCGAAAATATGGGCACAGCATCGTTCAAAGCATTGCGTACCTACTGAGACTACACATACATTACCATAGGAATTCTTACAGTTATCCTTCTAACAGCAACGGATACAACCATAACATATATAGGCCCTGTCGAATGTTACACAATTTTGAGTTCTCCATTGTTCACAAGCCCATTAATAGGGAGATCTGTTAGAAATTAAATCATTTATGATCCGTAACGTCGCAAGGTCGGAAGCGAAAACTTAAGCTATATAGTAGGAAAGATTTAAATCAGAGAACTGTATCAAATCGCGGTCCTCTTATACCATATCAACCCGATGGCTCTATATTGGGTGACGTCATAAATATCTCTAGCGGGTTGATGTTGCATTAGAGGACCGTATCTGCCTCCATATCCCAGACAATAACTATCTCCAAACAAAAAACAGTGTAAGAAATTCATCTAAGAAATTAGTACACAATACGAGGCTATTCAAATGAGTGATGTACCATCCAAGCTTTAAAATGTTATCATAAAATCTTAATTATAGTAAATGTATAGTGTTATCCTTTTTCTATGGCGTGGTTTTAGTGGTCGCACGAGTGTCTTACGATGACGAGATGAATGGCGCATAGCTCGTGCTACGCTACGCCCCATTCAATTAAAGCACTCGCAATGTTGAATTTTAAATTAGACTTTGTAAGCGCCTATGTATGAACTTAGCCGAGAATTGAAATGACGTTAATCAGTATGACGTTCTGTGTGAGTCACTGATAGCCGAATGCTCAAACTATGCGATGAATTATGTCGACATTTGTACGTACTGTACTATTGCAGATTTGCACGAAAATTGATGTGTTTGTGTTCGACTTGGCCTGTTCGGTGTTGGCGCGCGCGGGCGCCCCTGGCGGGCAGATAATGCGGGCCCTAGGCCCTTAATAAGAGTAATGCGGCCTCTTTACCTCTCGTGCAGCGACGTCTTATTTAGAACCAAACGCGGCACAAACGCGCTTCAAATTGAAGCCTTTCAGCGCAATTACCTCCGCCAGCAACACAGTGCGTTTAGTAGTCGACGATCAAATCAAGTATGGACTCCTTTGCCGCAAACCGCAACATGCATGCATTATCTGTGTAACGCTATTCGGGCATTAAACAGCCCGCTTAATCGAATAACGGGCATTAACAATGATGCACGTTCTAAGCGCATCGTTATTAATCCTAATTATTTAGCGTACATTTTAATGATTTAGAACCTTTTTAAATTTCACACCATAATAATTGATTACAAATAGTTACACTGTTACTAAATATTTTCCAGTCTATTACGGTACTAAATTGTTATTGCTCCAAATACAGTCTCTAGTTACTGTACAGCTAATCTTATCTATGTGTTTCACAAGCGCATTGTTCGAGGATGTTGGCACACAATGGAACACCAAGAGCGAACCTGTCGAGGGAAGTAGGACGCACGAGGAGCGTCGCGGTGCGACCGCGGTGGTGAAATGCGGTGGGCGGCGCCGTGCACGCCGCCCCGCCCAGCCCTTTCACCGCTCCGCCTCCCTCCTACCCCTAACAACCTTCCATTCCGACGTTACGTAACCCTCGATACGTTAAACCCCAACAGCAAGTCGCCCGAGGTTATCATCATCCCGCCCGCAATCGATGGTTACAACTTACGACACGAATACCCACTAACACGGCACCTCGGAGCAACCCCCTCTGTGCTCAAATTGTGGCAATCGTGCATTAGCAAATGGCCAGTTAAAACATCACGATTACTCTATAAATTGTTCTCGGCGCTTTAAATTTGCCATGGGAAATCTTTTAATTATTTACGAGTTAGTGTTGTCGTGCAGAGACCGAACTGCCATTCGTTTGGACTGGGCGCGTAATGAGAATTAGCTCGATTACATTTAGCGAATATATTTTGTTGTTAACGAATAAATTAGGCATTAACTAGTAAATACATAATGAGTAAACTTAAATTCAGGGAGTACATTACTTATTGAGCCATACTGTGCCGAAGCGGTTAGTTGTGCCTACCTACTGTTTTATAACCGCTATATGTAAATTAAACATAGTGTTTATTGGTACTTGACGCAGCGTGAGACGTTGACCTCATAGTTACAAAGTTTTGCTCATATCTCGCCTTCTACTCTACCCTCTTATATTTCATTCGCATCCCTTCAGTTAGATATTAAGGAGATGCAAGTAATAAGGTCCATATAATATTAATTCAGTTGTTCTCGGGAATAGCTTGAAAACAGGGAAATATAAAATATAAAAAAGTCTAATTTAAATTATCGTCTTGTTTAAAGAAATGATATTTCATACGAAATGAGAGTATGAAACGAAAAAACCAGTTGCTATAAAGCAGTTATTGCCACAGCGCGTTCCATGAATTACCTATATGAGCGACGCGAATAACCATAAATCTATAACTTATTGAACACTTCGTCAATAATATTGAATTCCAGTATGTTGTAATTACATTTTACTTGTCTCGTGTAAAAACGGATGCTAATATACGAACCCACATGGTTTACTCGCATTACCTAACGCCAACGTATTTCATGGCATTATCTTTAGGGCAATCTCGAGTGAGTAGGTCAACAATCGCAATTAGTTGGGATCAATAACTGTTGCGAGTATCCGTTTTATGTGTATTGTTTAATGCTCAAACCCTACAATGGATGAAAGGTTAAAAAGCTCAAATAAGCGTGCATTAGGAAAGAGGTGGCCTGCCGGGTCGCGGTTAGAATGCAAACTGCCGCCCATACATTAAATCTGCTGCATTGGAATTGCAAAGTCGTGATTTGTCAAAGCATAATCTAAAGAACCGCGGTATTCGCACATCGTAATTATTATCTTTGGTAAAATGGCACCCAAATCTTCGCCGGCATCTCACGGTTGGGCACGCGTGCCTACTACGTACTGTGACAGTTACTATTTAACAATATATGACCCGGATAGATAACGGATCATGCAGTCACGCCGAATTATAGTATCATATTATTGTATTCATCGTGCAATAAATTACATCTAGTCATTATTTATTATATTAAACATTACTGTTCGTATTTAAAGCTAGAAAACAGCTTGTTACGGCAGTCAATTCGATTTGATCTTACATTTATCAATCGCAACTACAATCCTGTCTAAAAAGTATTATAGAGTGCATTTTTATTAGTAATAATTTATTTGGCGAGAAATATTATTGTAATATGTCTTATTTAAGCACTAAATCTTTGTCTAGATAATGTTAATGCACATTTACTAGACAATGTGACTTTGAAAATGCTAAAGAACTAAAAATAGAATAGTGTAGAGTAAAATAATATACAAAGTTCAATTTTCGTTTCTGTTTCCATAAGCAAGAATAGGGTTAATATCATACCAAAGGTACATCATATTATACGTAGATTGTTACCCTTAAAATGTTACCTATCTATATCTATACTAATATTATAAAGAGGAAAGATTTGATTGTTTGTTTGTATTGAATAGGCTCCGAAACTACTAGACCGATTTCAAAAATTCTTTTACCATTAGAATCCTACATTATCCCTGATGAACATATATTTAATACGAGAAAAAATAGGAATCTGCGTGAAAACTATTAGAAGATGGCGACTATTTTTATGTCTCGTAGCGAAGCACGAGTGCTTTAGCTAGTATGTAATAAGCTATTTAATTGACTAAGCTGTACATAAAAGCAATATCGCATTTCTTGACATAGATATTTGACATTGTTTACATTATAAGTCCGGTTATCAGTGTCAATAATGTAAACAATACAGTCATGTTTTTATTATTATATTTTAATAACACTTATTATACGTAATTATATTTCCGGATTCTTTTTCTACATGAACTAAAAGTATGTCAAATCTTACACTTCTCCGAGGACTAATGTCCGACCGAAGGTCGATTTTTGGCAGAAGCCAAAGCCAAAGGTTGTGGCCATAGGCTTCGGCCGAAGGTTGTGGCCGAACCCGAAGGTTCAAAAACCATAAGAAATTTAGTTCTTAATATGGCTAAAAGTGATGTTTTAACGATAAAGATCTATTTTTATTGTAATAAATAGTTTGTAGTTTTCGTTTACCCTTGCGCTTCACCATCTCCATCGCGGTATAGTGTATTCGTTATAGTTTGCTAATTTTGGCGCTTGCCGTTACCTTAAGCTTCGGTTAAGACTTCGGCCCATTTTTTACAAAACTGTGGAAATGTGGCGGAATCCGAAAATTCGGTCCGACACTACCGAGCGCACAGTATTCTTATAATACAGTAAAATGTAAAATATTGATGCCTAAATATTTTAATAAGCATTTGTTTTGAATATACCTACTGACTTATCGCTCTATTCTATTAAGGGCACAATCATATTTTTTACTATTATTGTTCCCATTTGATATGATTTTCTACAATAACGGAAACTTAAGATTGCTTAAATAAAAATAAGTTGCTTAGTAACATTATTATTTGTAATAATTTGAATACTAATTTAAACACAAAAAATGTCAGTGGCTTATTATTTTAATAGGATTATCCTTGCCTTTAAATTCAAATAAAATAAGATTGTGTTAATAACCTTTGAACACCGATTACCACTTGTAAAATCACAACTATACATCATAATTTTACATCAATAAAAAATGTTGAACAAAAACACTTATCTGTCTGATAATTAACAAACATGAATGTATATTTATCTTAATTATGTTACGCTAAAACAATAAAATCAGAACGAATATATTAGATAGCATCCAGCTTATAATATAGAAATTATATTCTTGTCTCGTCAACCCATTATTGTCACTTCTGGGCACGAGTCTTCTGTCAGATTGAGAGAGTTTCCAAGTGCAAATTGGTAGACTTCACACACCTTTGAGAAATTTTTAAAGAACTCTCAGGCGTGTAGGTTTCCTCATGTTTTCCTGTTGTTTTTTTGTTTTCTTGTTTTCCTTCAACGTAAATCGGTGTTAATTAATTTCTGATAGGCAAACAAATTTAGGATAATCAGTGGCGCCTGGGTATTCGAATCGCGAACTCTCGATTGAGAGGCCGAGTTTCAACCATTCAGCTACCACTGCTCGTCAAAATTGTATTATTGTAACTAATTTTATCTCTTGTGTAGTGGTAGTAAACGAGCATGCAGTTCATTTGACGGCATATGACCACTGCCACCTAAGGATATC
>DWLI01001574.1:0-15138 GCA_018249915.1 Cecropterus dorantes dorantes | reverse complement strand
CGTAAAGCAGTGATAATTAACTTCTAATACGCACATAATTATAGAAAAATCAGTGGTGCGTGCCTGGGATTCGAACCCGGGACTCTCCATTGAGAGCAAGAGTTTCAACCATTCGGCTATCACTGCAATATAAGTTGTATATATCGATACCAATTGGGTATAATTTTAAATAAAATGATTACTCAAAAGTACCTAAAATTACAACTATTCGCGCAGCTCTGCCCGCTTCAATCTCGTTTGCCACAATAATGAGTAGGTATCATAATATGTGTTAATCTAGACCATAAACTGTTTGCCAATTTTCAGTGAAACCCTATCAATAGTTTTTGCCTCAAAAAGTAACAATAACAAACACACATACCTATGTAGGTACTTCCTGATAAACTTTCCCATTTATAATATTAGAAAGGATAAAGTAGGTTACTAATTTAGTAGAGGTATAAACATGATACCTATCATAAACCTTCAACCAAAAAAAAAAGTTATAAAACATTAAATTATTTCACATTCAGGTTCAGTTAGCAACATACGAACTTTCTCAGCTCATTTTCTCCTACGAATGAATGTCTACTTGTGAAGTCCGAGTTGCAGTTAGAACTTAAAGCAGGGTGCGATATTGTGAAACTTGCACTTGAATAAAACGGAATATTGAATACAAATGATACGCCTAGCTACCTACACAGGAACTTAGAACACTATTATTACTGCTTCTCCATCACAACTCATGATAGAGACAAAAGCAAAGACGATAAATATTAACAGAAAAATCCAATTGTGGTAAAAGAAAGATCCATTTAACTACAAGAGATTTGAAAAAATGTAAAATCATCATTTTATTTACAAAATTATTTAGAACTAAGATCTCCGTAGGTATCTACCTAATTAGTATACCTTAGGACTATAGATTTAGGCAGACCCCAATGATATTCCTTCATTTTAAATTGAAAATATTTATTTCAACATTTACATTATAATTTAACCAAAGATGTTGTACATATCTCTGGTAACTAGTTTCAAAATGCAAAATGGATTTCGATAGTTTAAAATATCGGCCGGTACTTTATGCGCATGCGCGAGGTCCCGTCGGAAGCGCGCGGGTAAAACTATTCCCGAATTCATATCAAAACTTGTCAATTCTATCAATTCTATTTTATAATATTGAGTGAAGTTTATGTTGCTATATAAGTATACAAAAATACGTATGATTATATTTTTCTGTCCGCACCTATTGCTCATATTTGAGCAAAATATTGAGGTTACAATGTGATTTGAGTCTAGGTAACTACTTATATAACTTGATATGTATTAAACTAAAGGCAAACATAGGGTAATCTATGATGTGTTTTTCAATACCTACATAGTTAATTAAATTAAAATAAATAGAATACTCTTCGCATTACATCCTTACCTGACTATTTATATTGCGTTCCTAGAGATAACATTCATATACTTAGCATACATAACTACTTAAAGACATATAATTAAAATCTTTATTACCTGTTATTAATTGGCTAATAAACATACCAATGATTTTATATGTAATCTAAATAAAATACTTACTGTAATTATAATTCTTTAAGGTAGAGCGGTAGATAGGTACCTATGTAATATTATATTACCTTTTACCTAAATATTATTTAGTCATGCTTAAGTTATTTATTTACATCGTTTTTATCGCAATTCATGTAGAAAATACGAGTCCTATTTGAAAACAGATTACAAACAAAGCACAACACTGACTGAACATAGCTATGGGATGCTTGAGTCGGCGTCCTTTTGAATCTGTAGTGTTTTTTCACCGGTTTTACTTTTAAACTTTAAAATTTGATCGAATATTGATAAAACACGTAATAACCACTGCGTTTACACCAGGTTTTGACTATTTAGTTGACAATTAATAAGAAAAATTCACAAAAACAATACGGAAAGCGCTGATCGCGTCTTTCGCATTAGTTCGGACAGAGGGCAGCATAGTCGCGTCATTCAATATGGCGATGGTTTCGAGCGCGGTGATTGGTTGCCGCTCGCTACGGCATGAAGTTGGCTCGGATGAGTGAGCGAGTTAGATTTATGTGATGTTTTGGCGCCGATGAAAGACGGAAAATGTGTTGGAAGGATAGTACATTTGTATGCCGGCGACGTTTCAGACCGGTTTTGTCAGAGGCGTTTACGAAGTGTGCGTATGTGCGGCTATATGCCGAGGGCAGGTAGAGCTCGCTACCTACCTAAGTATTTGTAATGATGGATCGGAACGCCGAGAGCACTGTTCTGGATGAATTAAAAACTAAATACTTAATGTTAATTTCTTTCTTTGCAGGTAAGGCGAAGTTGCCGACTTAAATATGGAATATCAAGTAAGATTAGTCTCTACTAAGAACTCATGCGTATAAACTATAAGCGCAAGAGCATGGTTTGTATGGGTAAGAAATTGATCGAAAAGTTAAATATTACACAAATAAATAAAGGCATCAGAATCAGCACTGCATCTATAACAGATAAGCCGTGGCATAAACTGGTGTGTTCAAAATTTTTGTAACTTGTAAGACTTCAGGGTCAGTATGGCTTCATCCGTGCATTAGTAAATCGTCCTTACAATTCATGTCTTTTTTAGGTCGGCTACAGAGTTTCGCTTACAACAGGAGAAGATCAAAGCAATAGTTATATTAATCCTTAACGGGTAGGCCGACACTTACAACCTCAAAAAAAGTCTAAAAATTACGTCTATATACATTATGCAGAATTTTATTCAGAATATTTTCATGAAAGAGAACTCTACATAATTATGTAAATGAATTATATAAACGGATCAGTTCAGCCTAAAATTATATTAACCTAATATATTTTTGTAATATTGTAATTTGCTATTGGTAAAGAGATGAAAATAAATATTTAACTAGTTATTTGAAAGTAAGTAACACTGCCTTTTTTCAAGCAGACATACATTTGTCTATACTAATATTATAAATTAGTAGAGTTTGTTTGGTTAAACGGGCTAATCGCAGGAACTACTAGTTCGAATTTAAAAAATATTTTTGTATTGAATAGTATATTTATTGAGGACGGCTATTGGCTATATAACATCAGGCTATGTATTTTTTTCTGATTTAGTAGCGGAAGAAACCGCGTAGCACACCTAGTTATTAATAAGGATAGCCATCCATCAGCCAGTCCTTTGAATACCGCTACTTGAGTTCCGTATGGAGTTATAGGCAGTTTTGGTCATTGTGCACGGTATGTGTGTTGTTAATCACAATTATTGGTGTCGATGATACATAGGAAGACGCTGCTGCCCAACTCTTAGGTTTTGTTCTTTAGTCGTATCTTACAACACCCATGGCAGAGAGAAAGTGGTTATATTCGGGGGTACTTAGATACCTAAAATCAATTATACAAATACTCGTAATTATTCTTAATAAATGCAATAATAAAAACTATTAGTTAGATATAGAAGGTATAATATGCTTTTAATGGGTGATATATGGCGCTTTTGATTTATTTCGGAATGTTTTGTATTAATTTTATTAGACAGCTAGGCAGGTATTAGCATTAGGTATGTTAATGATTACATATTCATAGCTGCCTACGAATAGTTCGGCGTAGTAATGCTACTGCTATTTCTGATTACCGACCAAAGGTTAAAGCTTAATTTAGCTGAATGAAGGCACAAATATATCTTTAAAGGCCACACCCAAACAAAGTAGGAAGCGTCGGAAGTGATAATATGTAACGCTGAGGCGAATATGTTCCGAGCCCAATAGCTTTAGATACATTTATTTTGTCGCGTAACTAGCAATAAATATGCTAATTCAACACTATAACGTCCGTATGTCGCCTAGCCTCCGCCATGGAAAGAGTGAAAAAGATATCACAAAATTGCACTGCGCACTGCTCTTTTCAGTCATACAGCCTTCAAGTGACATCGTGGGAAAGGTTGCCCTGTTTCTTTTAAGCGAGGGTTGTATATTTTTCTCCCCGATTTACAGAGTTACGACCTTTTGGCGTCAGTCCGCAGTTTTATCGACCTACGGAGACTACTAACCCAATAAATTTTGGTGTTTCGCACAGTGAATCCGTTCGTGAACGAATGCATCGTCCCAGATACGATTGGAAAGGATTTGACTCAATCGATGCAATTATGTGTTACGGTATGAAATATGAGGACAATTTTATAATCCACTTTTTATAAATCAAATAACTTCCATAAAGTCTTAATGAGATTGAGGAAATAGCGAAGCGTAAAGATATATGTATATATCGGCATGTATATATCTATGCCACTTCAACTACCAAGTAGAACTAATAAAAAGTCATATAATTGATGAAATAGCTAAGAAAAACATAGCTAAGATAAAATACTTCCTTTGTTTTATTTAGATCATATTATCTCTTGGCAAACACTACTATATAAATATTGTCGTGAACTCCATATAAAGGCTCTAGTTAATACCTGTGTAGGTAGTTAAGTGCGCTAACATTGTGTAGGTGTTTTAGATGCTATTCCGGGCCGAAAGGTTATGAAACTGCAAATATGCAACCTTTCCGTATTCTTTGACCTTTGAATCGTGTCTGCTAGAATACTACATTATAATATTCGTATATCGTAGTATAATAATAAGTGATTTTAATCTGACATCTTCATTCATAAAAATATTAAAGCACGCCATACTCCTATGTAAATTAATTATTAAATTAAAGTAGGTATAAATTTCGAATATCCTAATCGGTTCACAAAACTTAATTAAAGAATAAATCAAAGATACGACTTCATTCGCAAAATGAAAACAATCAGAGGCAATATTTAATTGATGGACAAACCTTAATTAACTTGTAGTTCGCCGGAGCGGCCCAAAGCTCCTCAGATAAAAGAAGCCATCTGCATTTCGGTATTCAAATTATTTTCCAAACGTGTTCTCCGTTCTAACTAACCACCCAATAACGAAATCGTTGTATCACGCTCACTCCTGCGCACATGTCGCTTGCGAGAGCAGTTTAACCCTTCGACTCAGAATTCTCAGCATCGAAAGGGTAATATGGCATCCGAACTCATATGGACCCGAATAAAACGGAACAAAAAGATCACATCACAAAAGTTTGCCTAAACTAACCTCGTTAAGAGATTTCTGGATAAAAGAATACCGTTTTTCAGTATCGTCACGATTGTCCCGCTGATCGGATAGCTCGATCGCTGGTACGCTATCTACTGACATTTTTAAAATTTTTATCAATAGTTACTTAGTTTGTAGTGATGTAACGGTTCATTGTATCGGTGCAAGGAGAAAGTCCGTTTTGTTAAGACGAACAAAAGGTATGCCTTTTTTAAATCCTTGCGCAAGAGAGAGTAGCTTTTGTTGAAATAAAAAGCTTTTGTATTCATAAGAACGAGCCAGTCAACGGCTTAAAGTTTTTTTAGTGTTGGTATAACTTTGTCGTAGAATGCATGTGTCGAGTGAAAATGTAGTCGGGTATTTATAGTTTGAAAAGTGCTTATCTATCTATTTCTACTTTGAAGCAGAGCGTTATCTTGGTCTACAAAGTTTTGCGGTTAAGGTAATTTATCTTATTTATTCCGATTGCCTCCAAAATGAATAGCATTTCAAAAGTTTATTGGTACCTATTTGTCGTTTAACATTAATCTGTTTTATTGTACTATTTGTGAAGCGTTGTTTTACGGCTTCCCTTTTGAATTGGTTCCGTTGAACATTGCATTTATTTCGTTGTTTCTGTCATTTATTTAAACTCCACTGATTGTTGAAGCGTAGCCAGTAATGATGGACGTGTTGAAATTTACTGAACAAAACGAAACGAGAGTGGGAACGCTTGAAAATTTAATCTCACTGCCATGTACGGGTGTATATTCCGCGTACACGTTACCGTACGAATTAGGTACGATGTACGATGTATGTGAATGTTTTTTGTTGTTTTATATTACCCCACAATACGTAACAGTGTTAGACAGTTTAGACGCAAAAACATAAAACGCTTTAACGCGCCACAGTTGCTGCATTGTGGATTTTTTGCGCAAAGTAGCTACGCTATGATACCGTTTCTAGATTGTTGTAGAGGTTAAGCTTTACTTACTTTAAAGGTAATATTGTGTTGATTTTCAACAGCAAACATATGTATTCCTATATATGAAGCCAAAGATAATTAGGTATAAGGCAGAGTAGATACTGGAATCCTGCCTTAAGTGTGGCGAATCACTACACAGATCCTATAAAAGTAAAATAGGTGCTAGCAAGAATTATTTCACATTTTAATGGAGGGTAAACTCCATAATACTTATACATGTATTCATTGTTAATCTTTTGTTTATATTATCAACCACCCAGTGGCCACTAAAACCAGGCGGGAACATGTTGAGTCTACGCACATGCAGACAAAAGGAGGAGACGCTTAATTAAACTAGCGGAGCGGGGCAAGCGAAACGTAAGCATTTAATTTATATCCCTGCAGTAAACTCCGCGAGCTCTTCCTCACTACATTAAGTCTATAAGCGGAGCGGAAATGTTATTAAGGACGTCACGAGCCTACTATTGATTTTTTTTTTATATACTGACATATTTTTAGTACTACACGTGATTATAGAGATGGAGCTGTTCCTTAAGAAAAAAATATCTATGTACTACGTACATATATGTTTTGTAATAGTAAAAAAAGTAGCTAGAGTTACTTCCAGATGTGGATGTTAATAGTTTCATTTATTTACCATTTTTCTAGGGACAGTAGTTTTCATCGACATCAGAAAGTGATAAATTATAATTAAACGCCTTTTTATTTTACAAAAGATTAATAGAAATGTTGAATTATTAACTGTAAATACGTATTTCCGTATAATTTAGATTTAAAGCAACAAATAAGTAAAGTAAATCTTTTCAGTATCTTTAGTAGATCTCTATATAAGTTAGGGTTCTCAAATATAGTGCTCTAAAGTTCGAATTTCAGGTACGCAAGTTTTAGCAGTAAGACGCGTTCATGACAACCTATTTCTAAAGTAATGATAACAAGAGACAAATGTCAAGTATTTTTGATGATTGTAATATTTTTTTTTAGCGAAAGCATTGCATTTATTTACCATCCAAACATTTTGTTTACATAATTTAAACGCCGTCGCTTACAACTTGCACGGTGCTAATTCCGTTGTATCTCGCAAAGGAAAAACGCGCCTTAGCTGAACTACGGCTAGAATAAACTATTTTAATTACGAGTTACGGTCGCCAATGACTTGGTAAACAATTAAATGCGCGTAATTGATTATATAAAGGGACCCGCCGCCTACTTTAAAATTTCTGGTTCATTTGTTCTACTGAATAATGTATACGTTGCCTACACCTTTTCTTTTTCATGCGTAACTAAACGCTGTATTAAATCTTGGAGCGTTATATGTATACATAAACATAATTTATATGTGTTACTAGGTTCACCAACTACTAAATATAAAAAAAGATAAACAACCATAGTGTGATGTTATATAGCCTCTAGCCTTCCTCAATAAATGGACTATTTAATACGAAAATATATTTTTTAATTCCAATCAGTTAACACTGTGATTAGGCAGAAAAGGGTAGGCGTCGGTGCCATTGGAGTCAAACCACAGGGGGTTCTACCATTATTTGTTAGTGATATAAGTATTATAGAAAATATAATGTATGTATATTTCCTATACATAAATAAATCGTCATTGCCATTCGAGTATCCTAAAAACGATGGAAAATATTAAAATTTAGTTATGTACAAAAAATAAAACCACTTAAACAAAAACAATTACATAAACAAGCGGTGTTATCTACATAGTGCTTAACTGTAAGATAGTCGTATGGTAGAATGACAGCTGCATATGCATGGAGAGGTTAGAAATGTAGACATGTAAAGCTGAATTAAAAGTAGATAAATCTAGCATGCATATTAGTCGAAGAGACGCCTAATAAGGCGAAACAAAACACAGTATCTCCAACGCAATTCAAACAGACATAAAATATTCCTAACATAATGAAATTTTCCTTTAAATCTCCCGACAAAGCGTATCGGTAATGTTTGATTACCAGCGGTCCGAAATATTACGTTCGTTAGCGCGCAATATTAACCCCTAAGGGGTCCTTTAGTAGCCACTTCAATAGGTAACTCCAAGTTTAACATCTTGATTTCCCAACAGCCGAATTTGATAGCTCGCAAGATATGGAAATTGAACCATTCCATTGCCTCCATGATCTCGGGTGATGATAGTCGGCTATCTTCGCTGCCATTCCCATCGTAAATGAGAACCAATTAAAAATCTTCGACCAACGTGTAGATAGTGTCTCTTTGTCTCTTGTTTATTTTTCTGTGGTTTGAAAGTGGCTCCGCAATAGTAAGAATGATTCAGTTTAATTGAAAGATCTTAATTATCTATAACAGTAGATAATTAAGATTAAGATTAAGCTTAGGTTTTGAAATACAATAAATAAATAATAAATTCTCATCTAAAAACATAATGTACCTTCAAGTATGAATTCAAATACCGTAAATATTAAGACTCAATCTACTAGAAATATCTATGTATCATACATAGGCACAATTTTAATTAAAAAATAATGATATTATTCAATATGATGCATTTTTATTTGTTATTTCTTGTGTGAAATACATAAACTTAGCAAACAAGGTTGCAGTTAACTATACGCAAATAACTATTTATAGTTACTAGAACTAGAACTATATGAATAGTACTCGCGTTGATATATTCTGATTGAGTGTAATGAGGCATAGTGACTTAGATGAGGCGTTCCAACTTAGACGTCACGGTTAGCAACGCGTCTGTAAACAATTTAAAGACTTGTTGTGTTCTAAGTATTTACACAAATGGATAGTGATCATGTATATTATAAGTCGGATAGAATACCAGGTTATGTATATTATAAGTCGGAGTCATGTATATTATAAGTCGGATAGAATACCAGGTTAAAGTTCTTTATCTTGCAATATGCGTAATTATAATAAAATTTTCATCTTTATTTGCAAAAATAAGGCACATAATTAATTATAGTGACAAATAAACGCACAAATTCGACTTATTTTATTTGTAAGGCGTTAGGAAGAGGCCAGCATACGTCCCTACGACACACAATGTCTTTTAATTTCCGAATAAGTAAACAACTGTGTATATAATAAAATTAAATTTCGGTTTTGGGTTTCAGAACAGCACTCAAAAAACACGAGTCTGATGATTTATTGTTGAAAACGTTAGGTATTTATTACATAAAAACATAGTGCGTAGATAGGTGCATCTCACCCACAGTCCACTTTCCCGGATACTTCAGTAAAAATAACTCAGCACAAACAGGGCGACTGGACTATCACATAATAAAGTTCCAAGCCTAACGAGTCAACCCTACAGCGTCAGGTACCTGAATACCTGTGGATCCTACCTATCCGCCCCTTCTTAATTAAGTCCATACTAGGCGCACAACAATGGCGGTTGCCGATGCACTGCGAGATATTCAAATATGTCTAAGGCATTATATGGCCATTTATAGCGATACCTCGTAGGGATTGAATTCGACTGAACGTACAGCTAAACTGTTCATTGGGAAATAAACACTTCCCAGCTTGCCTTTTCTGCTGCAGTTATTAGAAGCATGTGGATATTCTGCATACGTTTGCATCATTTAAATAAAAGCTATTATTTCCTCTTATAAATGATCCCCTAACTACTATTCTTAGATAATTAAATATGTCTGTTTTTTTGCAACTCACTTTAAGATACTTCGATATCTATACGGTTCCTACAACTGAGTAGGTAGATTTCTAGTGTCTCCGTATTTTTATTTTGTAATACTAACTAACAAAATTATAACAATTAAATTATAGAGTTTGTAATATATTATTTGGACATTTTTGACATAACTTTCTTGAAGTTTCCCTTTGATTTTAATAACCTGATATATTTTGTCTTAAAATATTTGTACTGAAAGTTTTGTTTAATTAGAAGGAGAGAAATAATGTAGGAGAGAACAATTTATTTCTATATTAAATATTTTATTTTAAACAAAAGACATAAGAATACATTTCATACAGAAAGAACAACTTAGGTGTAAAATAGCTGGATTTACAAATATACCTAAAAAACCGATTATTTCATTATATTTATTTTGTTTTCTTTCGTCTATATCCGAGTACTACTTTTGTGATGCAAGTGGCCACGTACTGACAAGATGGAACATACTTGTACCTTGTAAAACTAGTAAATGGATTTACTTGACATAGGTTAGTTTTTCCTGCGCTCAACTTTACTCCCTATTGGGACATCGATCCCGTTTCCTAGCCAGTCTGGCGCTACATGCAATCGTATTTTACCTGTTTTGTAAAAACTTCAAGCCACTTTAAACATATGCGGGTTTTGAATATGTTAAAAACTAAAAGAACTGGCGATGACAAGTTTAATTGGATTTTTTAAATTAACTACTTTATCACTGTTTAGTTTGATGTAAATGGTTGCTCTACCGAATATATGTATTCTGATAACACCATTTCTGGTACTGCCGTAAAATGGAAATAATTTTTATCAATAAAATGTATGTATAGTAAGGGATATTACAGATTTCGAATATTGCTTGCAAGTTTTGAGTCCGGTTTAGGTGAGTAATATTATCTGTATTTATTAATATTTATAAGAACTTATCACAAATAAGTAGAATTTCACTTATAAATAGCTAACAAATGCCTGTGAACCAATGCACAAAAAAAAATGTAAATGTAGGTACCTATGTCTACGCGTAATAGGTATATAAATACACAATTACCATTACTTTACATATATATATTTTACAATTATATAATTCTATTTATTATACAAAAAAACTAACCGATAATACTTACAACTAGTAAAAACCGCTGCATTTCAAAAGTACATAAACAGCATAAATCTTTCAACTTTATTCGTTGTTAGGCAGATTTCATTTAGTAGCATATACAAGTAATTCTGGAACGTTCCAGATGAGCTAACAAAACGTGCGCATCCTTTTTTAATTTCAACAACTCTAGTTTTTACTATGCATCGGTCGGTACTTTAGTACGTACATTGGTAATAAAACCACTTGTCTAATTTGTTTATATTCTGAGCATTGTTGTGTATATACAATTTATGTGTACATGCGATGTTTGTTCTGTTGAAATATAAATGTAATGTGCATATTGCAATGACTTTTGCAGATACGAGTGTGTTTACATTTTTTCACTATCGCGCCCGCTTTTTACATAGTTTTGTATTTTATGTTCTATATCGTTTTCATGTGGAACAAGAAATTACTTGTGATTCATTATTCGTAGCATATTTTGTACATGTTTACATAGTTTTATGGACAAAAAGTCTGCCCTTTTTATACTAATCATTTATAAGAAGTAACTGCAGGGCAGATGCGTTTGCGGTATAAAAAGCAAAGAAATAACGCGACTTGACTTGATTAATTCTTTAAAGGAAACTTGTGTTACCAGCGAACTAAGCTGGACGAAAGTTGTTTAATAAGCAATGTCGTACCAAGAAGTGAAAAGAAATGATGAGTTTTATACTTACTATTTGAAAGCGAAAATAATATAATGTTAATTAAATAAGGTGTCGATTAAGCTTCACACGGAATGAGTTTTTGAACGAATTTTTGTATTATTTATTCAAAATGTAAATTCATTTTGTATACCAAATATCAAATTCATATCTGATACATTCGGTAAATATCATATGTATATCAAATTCAATTCAATATATTCAATTCATATACCTATGAAAAATATCTACTGAATATTGACTAGGTATTTCATAATAGAATTATTCATTATAGAATAATATTAACTCCTAAAATTATCTATCAATGAAAACTGTACCTACTATAGTTTTCAATGAATAAAACTGAAAAGTTTCTTTCGTTGTAGAAAAGTAAGCGGCATTTCCACAAATGAATAGTTCGGTATAGTGAGCAATTGTTACCGGGGTTATACTTTGGATCGCAAACCGTTTACCGGCGTAGCGTTATGAGTCGCTTTGTGCTCCCAACATCTAATCTGCGATGCACCGACCAGAGGTCATGTGGCAATTGCTACGAAAACCACGCTTTACAGGTATGCGTGGACATGCTATATATAAACTTTTGTATTTTATGATAAGTTCTTTAATAAACGGATGGGCCGGTTAAATGTTACTACAGCTATTTTAATAAAATGTATAACAATAGCAAATGAGCGTGCAGACTATTTGATTCAACACTAGAAAGGACCTTGTATCAGTTGCATTCATACCCCCGACGGCTCAATTGCATTGCCTCCTCCCTTAAATACTACTACCATCCTATGGTTGAACCTTTCAGAATGTATATACGAGTAATATTGAAGTAGCGAACGAGCATGCAGTCCACCTGATAGTAAGCGGTCACTGCCGCCCATGGATATCTGTAAGTAACTTCATATAGAACATAAGTTCTATCTGAAGTCAAACAGATGCGTTGCGACTCCCGAGGACTGAGATGGTCGCCTCATGTAAAAGTGTGCCGGCAACCACACCCTTCCATCGAAACGCAAGAAATGCTTCACGCTAGAAATAGATGTGGTGGTGGTACTTCCCCGGTCGAACTACACTGGTTCTACCAACTGTTATATATTACTTTCTGTATATATATTTCTTTCTTTCTATATCGAATAACGCAAATTCTTTTATGTATTTTTAGTGAAACTTATAAAGTTGGTCCTTTGTCTTTTTCGCTACTTATCCCGTATGTAACGGAAAGCAGCAACATTACAGCCAACGTCCATTTCTGTATCAGTTAAAGTTTCCGAACAAGCATCATACTCACGTTTTAGTTTCCAATTCAGATCATTCTCAATTCCTGCGAGCACAGAAATCAATTCCACCCGGGGAGCAAAGGCATTTGAATTTTCAAGCGCGCCACGAAACGAGGTCTTCAAATCGTACGTTAAAAGGAATAAATGGGCGGTCTCAGTTTACCAGGTGACAATCTGATCGCGAAAGAAATAGTCCAGTTTTACATATGGTCGAGGTAAAAGTACGATACTCTCAGGACCTGCCGCATAAATTGGCCCGTTCGTGATGCAGTGCCTCGTTGAATATGTATAGATGCGCTCCCTTCCGTGCTTCTCATTTTACTAATAGATTTCTCTTTGATTAAATTTGTATACGTTTTATTCATACGACCGAAGCCACTATTGTTGGTAGTCGGCCGCTTAAATCACCGGTTACGGCCTGTAGTGTTTTGTTTCGTAGATATGTGCTACGATGTTTTGGTCCGCGAAAATATTCGCCGGAATGCACATACGTGTGTTCCTTAGCTGAATACTCTAGGCTGGTTGAAGTAACTTCTTATCTTATACAACGATTTAAATTTATTTATACTTCACGAGCAAACTTTTCTATCTTTATATTATTTTATTACTCTCGCTATTTCTTTCTCTTTCTATTATATTTTAAAATATGTTTCTTATATTGCGTATGCATAATAAATTTCCCCTTAATATCAGTTTTTCTCATCAATTTTACAGCTTTAAAAAGCAACGAAACGTACACTACTTACTTCATTATAGTTTCTAATAGCTTAGCATATAAGCTTAAATAGCTTAGAATATGACAATTATTTTGTTATAATAAAGATACTATATTTATTATAAACTCTACCGATCACGTATCATACTAGAAGAAAGAATAGATAACAATACGTCTTTATACCTACTATTAATTTTATACTGATATATCTTATTGCTTATATCAACATACGTAGATATTTGGCCGTAACCCTTTGGTATTTAGTGCCGGTGCGAGCCATACGTCGAGAATCAGATATTTATAATGTCTTTATTAAGACAAGCTGTCGGATGAGCTCACGCCCGCTTATTATTATAATTTAGACGATTGCCCAAAGCTCCATCGGTCGAATGAAGTCATCATAAAACATATGCACGTTTTAATGCCAATATTAATTTATTTAGAGACAACTCTTTGCTGGAAAATATAAAACAATGATAAACGCTTACACATATACATACTTAACATTTATCAAATATTGTTGTTAACGGTACTTGATTGAAAATGTTTACGGCTTATAAAGGCAATAGTTATAACTTATCCCGTTGATACACGACAAAGTTTGGGATATAAATCACTAAGGTATTAGATATGCAAGAATGCAAGTGGAGATTTCGTGATGCCAAGCCATGACTGAGGCCACTTCATGTTTATAAAATGTTTGTACTTTTTGCCAGGCGCCCAACACGTGAGCGGCACTTGAAACAAAACGACATGGTGGAAATTAAAAACTGATTTGCCTTTTCAGCTGTTGATATAAAACTAACTTTTCAGCAGACGGATTGCAGATTACACTATTTAAAAGTCATATTCTAAATAATTACTACTTTTTAGATGTACATAGAAACGTTACGGTCATAAAGAGACCATTTCCATGCATCTGGTCGGATATTACCAATTATCGGCAATTTTGAGTGTATGAGCTATAATTGAAATTATTATAAATTAACATAATAATAAACTAATTTCATATAGAAGAGGGGTTCTATTTGTAATCGATCACAGATGTGTTGCTTTATATTTATGTAAGTGAGCCCGCGACCATATCCTTCCACCAAAATGCAATAACTGCTCTACGCTAGAAATACTCGTATGTGTGGCAGTGTTACCGCCTAGGTCGAACTACACTTATTCTACCAAATAGTGAATTATAAAATATGTAATGCAAATAAACAAAATGTATAGTATACATTTGCATTACATATTTGATAATACTTTCGAACTTCAATAAATTATCAAACATTTTCAATTAAGGTGAAAATGTTTGATGTGTTGAAAATAAGTAATAGTAGTAGGATTACATGTTAGCATATATTATGATTAATAAGTTTTAATATACATATCGTCGCTTATATAACAATACCGCGTAAGTGATAAAGTGATATTTGGTAACAGTAGGAGAGACAAAAAACTGTTTATTTTGTATGAAATTCTTCAGACAAATTATATAGTTTTTTGTCTCTCCTGAAAAGTTACCAAATAACACTTACGCGGTATTGTTATATAGGTAAGCGACGATATTCAATTTGTTTAAAAGTATACGGATCACCTAAAAAAAAGTAATCACTGTCGCTTGTAGAAAC
>DWLI01001573.1:0-15139 GCA_018249915.1 Cecropterus dorantes dorantes | reverse complement strand
AAGAGTAAACTCGACGATCCAATTTGTGTTTCCGCGCGGATCTTAAATAGTTTCTATTCAATACATCAGTATAGTGCTTCAGATTCTGGGTGTTTAAGAAGCATCTTTTTATGACCTTTAATTTTTTATATATTCTTTGCAGTACTTTTTAGGGTTCCGTATCCAAAAGGCAAAAATGGAACCCTATTTCCTAAGACTCCACTGTCCGTCTGTCTGTACACCATACTGTATTGCATGCACCGTGAAAGCTAGACAGTTTAAATTTTTACAGATGGTGTATTTCTGTTGCCGCTATAACAAAAAATACAAAAAATAAAAAAAAAATACAAGGCTAGCTCCCCTACACCATGACTGTGAAGTACAAGATCATATTTTCATTATGTTATTTCGTCCTAGATACCTAATGTTAATTTAAAGTTTTATGGTAATCGGATCGGTAGAAACTGAGTTATTCATCCTTTTGCCGTAATGAGGCAAAACACCAATATAATGGATATTGGTGTCGAACGCTTAGGGCTCACGCATAAACACGACATGACGTCGCGTCGTACGACGATGCGGCGTCTTTTCACGGTGCGACGTCGTGTCGTGGAAATCTACGACGTGCATCGTAAAAAATTACGACATCGTAACGTGCCTTACGAGGAGTGCATCTTCGGTTGCTACCTTAATTTTGTAATATAGTGAATTAAATCATAAGAAAAGCAATTCCCAAACATCTAATTATGATACATAAAATAATTAGGTTTATTAAAAAGTAAAGCCAACCTTAGTCTTAGTGCTTAACTATGTAATAAGAGTAATTAAATAAAAATAGACATGTTTTGTTTTAATCACACCTTATGACATGCTAATTGACACAAATCAAGAAGGTGTATTAAGTTTTTATTTGTAGCCCGGCTTCCATGGTTTCCATGATTTGTTTGTAGTAGGCTTAGTACACACACGCACACCACACATTTGATTACGTGACGATTTCAACCAAATTGCACTCAACCTAAAGACTGAAAATTTATATGTTTTTTTACTTATATATTACAGATCTACTACTATTAGAAGTTTTATAGTATTGCGACATGACATGCATTTGAATTGAAAAGTGTGGTATGTCTTTCAACTGTTTTTAGGTTAAATCTTATGTGTACTGCTCGTTTGACTCAACAAGGCTAGGGATCCGTCATTTCTTGTTCCTAGCTGTATAATTTAATACCTACAACTCAACACTCCGTGAAGTGACAAATCAGTCAACAACGTCAAACAATTAACGAGTGCATTATAGTTAGGTACCTAACATTTATTATCGAACGAAGAACTAAATATTGTATTAATAAAACAACCGCCATTGATGTGTTTTTGATTTATGTTTAAACAAATGTTATGTATACATTTTTTTTACGATTCTCACTTGGTCGTTTACTTTACAATATCTGTCAAAGGAAATCACTATAGAATACATAACTGTGAGTATTATCCGGTTCAAGCACTGTTAGTAAATAAATAAAACATAAATTTTGGTGGGTTATTGTTTAACGGTAACGTCCCTCATTATTTTAAATGAATAATTAAGAATTTCACTTTCACCAGAAACAAAGTAACAGTAATGAGGACGAGAAAATAAATACCAAATTTAAAAATATTCTTTATATAAACCGTAAAGGTTTATGATGACAATTTTAAGTTATATTGGTATCTTCAACAGCGGAATAATTTAATCAAAGTAACCCTGTTGTTTCGATTTCGTACGTTTGGTTTATGCGTTAATGCCAGAAACTAACTATTTAAGTATTGTTATTTGCAGTGGTTTCCAATAGTTTTGTTATAAATCTATGTCAAAAAAAAATCTTTTTTATGACTTCTTGGCAAACGCAGTTTAATCGTCTTTAAATATAATGAATCATTGTAACAATCTATTGTTTTCCGCCCGACACGGACCTATGCTTTTAATAGATTTTGCTAAACAATGTAATCTTTAAATTTGGAAACCAACGGTCTTATACAGGAAAAAAAATAGTGCATGGTGCCTTATCGATAAAAAAAATATATATGATGGCTGTTTTCGCAAGAACCGACTAAAAAGTACATACTATAAAAATATAACAAGGCTAGTGCTTAATTTTCAATACATTAGTTTTGTGCACGCACAATTTTGCTTGAAATAGATTAGAATAAAACCTTAAGATCGTATATAAATCATTAAGATAATGCCACAGATCGAGAACGCATTTAAATTATCATTATTTTTTAATGGATTATATGTTATTTCGTAATTTACTAACGTGTGACCAATATTTCCTACAATGCATTTGAATTTACATTAATAAGATTACATTTTAATCGTCATGTTCCTAAATATAAAAACTGGATCTTAATCTTTCATAATAATTAATTTTGAATTTAGTTTAGACTAGACAAGTGTAACGGCCTTGTCGTGCGAAACGTATTCGACGAAAGAGGCCAATATTCCTGTATGGATGGTGAGGAATCCCGCACGACTGGTAATGTCTGCGAAACATAAAGTATAATAATATTTTTAATGGCCCTAGTGTGCACGCTACTCTAGTTCTATAGTCTACTATTAAATGTGTTTTATCAATTCTGTATTTGCGACTAATAGAATTACACAGGAAACAATATCTATTTTATTACAAAACTGATATTAGGTTTGATGCCATGGAACGAAATATATTTTATTACTTAAAATTAACTATACTTGTATGAACTGAATATGTATACTACTTTACAGGTGCCCACGAAAACGTTAGAAAAGTATTAAACATAATAAAATCTTAGGATGGAAATTTAAAAAATATATAACGTACATATAGTAAACCTAGCTAACGCTTGTTTAGTTATCGCGATACAGTAAAAAGAGATCTGCAAAATATTGACAGATTAGCGTTACGATCGGACAGTACGAGTAGATGTGATAAACAAGAGCAAGGAAATAACAGTGATAAAAATGTAGGGAAAAGCCGTTTTACAGCTGTGCGATACGATATCTTCACTGCAAACTGTGCCGGTCGATATAAATATATTATTGGCTGTTGTTATTCCGTTTGCGTCAACAGTCGTAACTCCACAACATAGTAACCCAATGACATCGTAACTTAAGATCAAACGTCGTTTACGTCAGGAAGTTCTAGTACATATACGCTTCAGAAAAAATAGTATTATCTTTTGCCAGAGCACGTCGCGTGTGGTGGATAACGCATGAAAGGTCATCGAAGTGTGCGTGTTATGCGAAAAACAAAACAAAGTCCACGCCCTCTGTGTACGATAATAATATGTAGTTATATGTTAAGTAGTATTTATGGCGTTAATGAAACGCAATTATACATATAAATGCAATTAACATTTCTTTTCGTCATTTCAAAATAAAAGAATTCTAATAGTTAGCTTAAATGCACAATACCAGGACTGAACTAAATCTCTTTATGTTGTCTAAACTAACTAGATAATTAGCAGAGAATACTAAGCATTATTATTTATCCCGAAAATATAAGTAGTTTCCACGGTAGGTTTGTTCTGAACTCGCAAAATTGAAGCAACAAATATTTCGAAACATCCGTCGCCAATGGAATCTTACACATTGAATTTCTACCGGTTAACGTCGCCAAAAAGAGCTGCTGACCTACCCCCTCACCCCCTGGAATACAGCTGGCGATGCCCTTGATGTGTATACTATGTCAATGAAAAATAATAAGACAAGAATAATATTTACAACGTTAGGGAAGAGGAAAGGAATAAGACTACCGTAAATTAAATGTGTAGTTATATTTTACGCGAAATTAATTATCTTGTACTCTGATTTAACACTTGACTGAGTATAGTAATCATTCCAAATGTTTATCATCACGTTGCATTGACTTGTTATACGTCACTGAAACTGTCGCATACCGCTCAACCGAAGCGACGTAAACATTACACACATTTTATTGTTCATGCTGTTCTGTATTTAGTCATACTTATTATTTTTATACCAATTACGCGTAATTTCGACGTAAATCGAAATGAAACACAACTTAGATATAGTTCTGTAATTTTATTTTAGTTAATTAACTATTGGGTACAGCAACAAAGGTCTTCTATATTACCTAAAATACTGACTTAGCATATTTTTAACGTTTTTAATTTTATATGCATCTTTTCGCAATAACATAAATAAAACATACACAAAATTTATGAATATGTCATTTTAGTATATTGTGTAGATTAGACTGTCTACGATTATAACAACAAAATATTTGTCTTCAATATTTGAAGTTTCCTATTCAATGATTTCGTAAAATTTTAAGGGGTCCAATTTTTGTTTAGTCTGTTCATTTTTTTTTAATTATTAGTCAGAAGTTCATTATTTTTTTTAAGTATCTTGAAGAATAAAATTTATGAATGTCAAAATATATTATAGATAACTTAAAGTGATACTATTGTTACAGATACGTCTCGCAGTCTTTACTTGCTACACATCCTGACGTGGGTGATGAACATGTTCGGCATCTTCTTCATCCTGGCCGCCCACGAGCACTACTCCATTGACGTGTTCATCGCCTTCTATATTACCTCCAGGCTCTTCCTCTACTACCACACGCTCTCAAACAATCAGGCGCTCATGCAAAACGATTCTTCCAGGTAATAAAAACTTTTGGGACTTCAAACGAATTTGCATTTTATGGAAATAACAAATTTGTTTTCGCATTTTGGAGTTAACAAGAAATCGTCACTTTTTAATTCGCTACACAGTAGACTACATTTTTAGAAATACTTTGAAGTATTTAACTCAATTAGCCGAAATTTTGAATTTAGACCCATTTATTCTCAATGTGCGATATGTAAGTAAATAGGAAACACTTAAAACCAGTAGCGACGTTATGCATTTCATTCTGTGATCCTCTATTGGCCCATTGCTTTCATAATAGCAGCGTGTTCTGCATTGAGATTTTATTGTAGTCGTGGCTTGACGCGACATAAATACAAATTTCAGTTTCGAGTACATTCTTGTTTTTTTTGGTAGTTTTGAGTTATAATTTTTCTACTATTATATTACAATTTATTTTTCGTGTTATTGAAAATAGTTTCAATGTTTCATTGTACATTCCAGGACCAGAATATGGTTTCCGCTACTGTCGTTCTTCGAGTCCGAAGTGGACGGCATCGTGCCAAATGAATATGAAGGCCCCATGACAATACTCAACAATTTGAAGCAGTGGCTCGTACAATTCGTGACAGATGTAAAAAAGTCTTCCGTGGCGAAGATAGCGGGAACCAAGCTGCAGGAGGGCGCGGCCATGGGGGAGTACTCGGTGGTGAGGCTCGTCGACGGCATCAAGAGGAATCTCAGCCTAGTCGAGGAATACAAGAACTCGCGACAGAGATTAGTCACCCTCGATAAAAATACGCAAGCATGTCTTCTAGACGAGTTACCCGATGCAGAGCTTAGACATAGAAATATAGCAGAACTCACTGGCGAATCTCTTCTCAGAGATTTTAGTAATCCACCCTCTCCGATCATGAAAAAGAGTATATGAGCTATCACGTTGTGTATTATAGAGGCTATTTATAGAATATTTTTTTTTCATTGTAGTGATAATACAATGAATGAATTAGATACCTGAATGTTTACATTTCCATTATAGATTTTATATCATGTTATTCCATATTTATGTTAAGCTAAATAATGTAATAAATTATTAAGAAAATTTATTTGCTCAACATAATCTTGAATAAATAAAACGTTTCGCTTTAAAATATCTTTAGCACTTAAACTTCCCAGTCTAAACAAATAAATGGTTTTCTATTAAAAACCTTTTACCAGTAAGGAAATGCTGTTTATAAAAAATGTTCAAAATGTGTAAGAATAAGTAATGAGTAATAACTACTAAAATCCTGAAGTAAAGTGATACAAAACGTGAAATATGGTAGATGGTGCCATAGATCATGTGCAGTTGCACTCAACGCTGCGTGCTCAGTTGGCAGCGCGGCCCCGCGGCCGGTCAATGAACGCTTTACGTCGCTACTGAACGGACATTTGTCTACGCGCCAAGCAATATGTTTTATTAATTGTTACAGCGATTACTTATGGTCTGATCAAACGATGAATCAGAACAAGCGCCCCCTGACGAGACATTTCGTAATACATTAATACATATGTTTCGTCACGTGCTAGTTCTTACAGACTACAGTTAAATTTAACAGCTATGACTACTCATCTTCATTATGGATAAAGACGTATTTATTCTTATATTACATATTAATCTGAAGTATCATCTTACCACGCAAAGTTCTACCACGTATATATGTGGAAATAGAATGGTAGGTAAAAAAAGAAGATACCACGCATAGTTCTACCACGTATATATGTGGAAATAGAATGGTAGGTAAAAAAAGAAGACATCCAAATAAAAAATATCTTTCTTTGGGTGCCTTTTCATCAAATATGTGAGATACCCAAACTTTAGATGCGAGTTGTATGCAGTAATGGAATCACTCGAGTTTCATCGCTTAGATTAACTAAGTGCAGGCGCAAATTGTTTCAACGAAGCTGTTTTTATAAATGACGGTATATAAGCTCAGGATTGGACTAAGAAATGCGAGCTAAGGATCTGTCACCCCTGCAGCTATAGTTATATTACAGGAATCCCTGCTGGCTTAGGTTTGGTGAAATTGTCTAATAGTTTTGTAGCTTAGCTTCGACTATCCTCTTATACTCCGACTATGCTTAGCTACCTGAACAAGCACCCTTAATCCGCTATCTCAACTATATAACCAATTAGAAAAAAAACAAAACAATATAAATAGCATTTTATATAATTCGTATGAAAAATTTGTTAAAAAAACTGTCTTTAATAATATTAATAGATGACATAAATCAAAAGAAAAATCAATTATAAAATTAAAACTTAAGTAAGCTTGATTTTAAGAATGCTCAATTGGTATTATATGATTTCATGGTACAGCACCTATTAAGATCAATATTGACCTTAAATTGCCTTATCATCTTAAAAATATGTCATGCTTGTAGAGTAATAATGAAGATTCTTTTGCCAACGAGCATTCTTAGTCTTAGTAGTGGTCTTACGATTAAAATAAATGTTTGTAAATAAAAATTTGTTTTAGAAAAAAATGACTTGAATGTAAAAAAACAAAAATCATTAATACTTTTATAATAATACAAGCCTAATAATGATAGATAAATTGTTAAATAGAACTCTTATTTTGAAAACTTCATAAAAATTTATTATTATACTAATGATTTATGATAATAATAGGCCACTTCATTGATTAATGTAGCATTAAAATGCCACATCAAATTAATTCATCAACAAATACTTCTTTGCGTTATATACAATGACTTAATATGCAAAAGAAGTGAGAGATGCATTATAAATAACAGTACAATCTTAATGAAAAGTGCTTGCTTAGTGCTAAAAGGTATTGATTTGAGCTGGTAAGCATAAAATGAATGACAGTCCTTTAATCGGAAGCTGCAACTTGTTCGCTCTGAATAAGAGCCTCTGATGGGTCATCTGTTTTCTTCTCAGTAACATTATTAACCTCCTTTTCTTGCGATACTTCACGAGAACTTGTTGTTCCATTCTCATTGACAACATCTTCTTTCACAGGGCTATTTTCTTTAGAAGATTTCTTAGCTTCTACCTCAGTTTCCTTCGCAGGAGATGGTTCTTTCTCCGTTGTCGTCTCCTCTTTTTCGATAGATTGACTTTCTTCTGCTTCTGCTTTTGACTCAATTTCAGGCTTGGCCTCTTCAACTGATGTTGTATTGTCTTGAGGCGTGTCTTCATTTGAGACTTTCTCTGTTGCAGATTCCTCATCTCCCGCTGGTGATTTCTCTTTTTCTACTGGAACTTCGGTAGATTCCTTTTCTTGTGAATTTTCCTTAGACTGTTTGTTTGCAATTTCCCCATTTAAGGCATTTTCCTGTAATTATTTATAGAAATTTTGTATACTAATTCACCAATTACAGGAAAACATTCAAATAATATATTGGTGTATTCACATTAAAATGATAATTTAAGCACACAATCACATATTTAATAAAAAAACAATAAATACCTCTAATGGTTGCTCAGGAGGCACTTCCACTTTTAGGAATTGTTCTAAGGTATCTACTTCATTTGCCAAATCAAACTGATCATAATCCTGTAAAAAAGAAAGGGATATGTTGGACATTAATCAAATCTTCTTTTCTCATTGACTTTACATAGTTGAAATTTGCAACATGTCAGTTATCCAAACATACTTTTTATACAACTTTTGTTTTATATTTTCCTTACAATTTCAAGTACAAGCTTTCAAATTTCAAGTACATGTTCTGCCACCCACGACATTTGAATGAAGAAAAGATTGGGAAACAAAACTCTGGAAATTATTCAGTGACTCAGGGTTTGGTTTGAGTGGGACTCACCCCGCAGTATTCTTCGTCGTTGAACACCTGCGGCGGCAGCGGCGAGCGCGGGTTGGGATCGCTCACGGTGCCTCCGTTCGACTTGGCATTATTCTGCATGAAATCCTTATCAGACTCTCTTCCAGGTTCCGTTATGTCAATGACATCATATTTTATGTTTTTCGAGTCAAGTATCATTAGTACCCGTTGTTGTCTTTTCTTTACCTAAAATAATATCAAATCACGTAACAAAAACAAACACTATATGAATCAACTGAATAAAAAGACGAGAAAATTGCCCGGCCAACCCAGCAAATTTCTAATATTAAACTTACCTCCTTGTTTCCAGAAATACCACTGATATATACTTTGACGACCATGGTTATGAAGTAACTATTTGAACAAGAAAAATGTAATAAAGTGCAGCGAATAAAATACTAACTCAGAAAAATAGGCTTGGCCATTAGACAATCTGTTGTAATAATAATAATTAAAGATGAAAACGTCAAATACATTGGACATTTCAGATGTGTTACTACATAAGATATTCATTTTCTACCATTTATCGAAGTATATAAGTTTATTTTAGTTTATACGCTTTACATTATAGGTTTTCTGTTAAAATAACTTTATTATTAGTCTATTGTGCAATGTTCAAGTAATAATATTATTTTTATGTAAGTTATATATAAAGTTTAAGTAAATTAATAAGGTATAGCAACATTTTTACGTTTCGTTATTGCAAATGAACATAAGATCATTTATTATTTTTATATTGATTTATTACGTTTTTCGGTATGTATTTTATAATTTTTCATCGTTTATTCATAGGATTAAATTGTTGTGAACAAAAGATGGGCGGTATGTTCATATTAAAGTATGCAATCACCGAAGGATAAATTAAGTAAGGCCTCGTCCACATTAGGGACGCACACAAAATTGTCATGTGAGCAGTACTGTCAATCGGTGAACGATGAAACGTGAAACAGTCAGGCCAAAATAACGTAAACGTGCCTTACTTATTCCTTTGGATCTCAGTCAGTAGACAATAGAAGAGAGGCCATTTGACCAAATCGTACCACCTACCCAGATCTTTATTATAAAACTTAATTATTATAAGTTATCTGACTATAATGGCCGACTGTTACTAACCGTACATAGAAGTATTAAAATACTTTCTTGCAGTCATTTAGTATAACAATTTGTTGTTATCTTGATAACCCACGTATTTAGGTGGAAGAACCAGTGTAGTTCGACCGAGGAATAAGAAATTCTAGACCGAGGAGAAATTTCTAGCGTGAAGCAGATCTTGCGTTTCGGTGGAAGGGTGTGGTTGTCGGCTCACTTATATATGAGGCGACCATTTTAGTCCTCGGGAGTAGCAACGCATCTGTGATCGACTTCAGATAGAATCCCTGTTCTGTATAAAGTTTCTTACAGATGTTCATAGACGGCAGTAACCACTTACCATCAGGTGAACTGCATGCTCGTTTACTACTTCAGTGTAATAAAAAAAATGATTTCGAGACTCCTCTTTGCTTGTGTTATACTTGTTTTGACCCCCCATAGCGCGGGTCTGTTCCTAAATCTGAAAAATACGTATGGGTGTACTTGAACCTGGTCCATTGTGGAACTGGTATAGCCGTGCATCACTAAAATCCAGCTTGTTGGACTCTCTTGTAAACACGTACTGTAATCTTGTAAAGGCTTGTAAATCTGCCACCGTAAACATTCCCTATAATAGTAATGATAATTTATTTACAATCGATATAGTTATTCAGCCTAACTGAACCTTCGTCTTCTATCCTAGTTGCGGATATTAAGGAAATTTAAGGACTAATAAAAATATACATAATGCCATGGCCCTAATTCTATACAAAGTACTAAGTTACAAATGCAACCCATAAAATACGCGTTGGAAATGTTTCGAACAAGCCAAAATGTTCACTCGATTTTTTGTCGATGTATTAGTGACGTGAGAAATAAAAACACAATATAGGTATATTAAGAGATATTATCATAGTTTATCATTATAAAAAAAAACATTACAGTGAACTTTTGCATTACGCGCACACACTGACATCTTAAATCGATATCATAAAGATTTTTAATGAATGCCCATTTTTTATCTTGTTATGACCCAAAAGTACTTTTAACTTCTTAAATACGTAGGTTTAATAAATGTGAAGAGCAACTTTCTTAATATGGTAGAAGGAAACGATCATGCAGTCCACCAGATGGTAAGTGGTCACTACGGCCCATAAACATTTACAATCTACTCCAGAAGAGATCAGCGTCTTACCCGAGGTTGGCCAGAGCAGGGTTGCTACCCCTGAAAACCAAGTTGGACCACCTCGGATAAGTATACAGTACTTAACATCGCTGTTATTACGTATAAAAAAGGTGAGATGGTGCTTTTGGACTTAACAAAAAAGGGTTATACCACCTTCAATGAATGAAATAAATAAAATAAAATATACGCCGCACAAAGTACTGCTCGTAGCTCTGGGACGACATGATCGCTCAACGTTCAAAAGAAAACGATAGAACAGGGCAAAGCCGTTCGTTCGTTCTTTAGAAATGCGCGTGGTCTCCATACAAGGAGTAAAAAAAGGACGCTTTCTACAGTCAGAGCCCCACATTAGGATTTTCTCCTGTATCGTGGGTATCAGGGACATGCAAAGATGAATACACAAACACCCAGACCCGGAACAGAAATCTAAATACATCATTCAGATTTCTGTCTGGCTGGGGATCGAACCCGGGACCCACTGCGTGTCAAACCGGTATGGCGACCGCACCACCACGCGGAGGAGTGACAGATATGTAGAGCGTTGGTGCACAAGCATAGTGAATCCCATTTTCGAGAAACACGAAAGTGAACATGTAATTTAATCACTTTGTGTTCATCCTTCCAGCTCCCGACTGCGTCTGAATTTGAGTTATTACTTATATTGGTTACAATTATTACAAGTTGCGGTAAAATGAAACTCATTATATTTTTAAATACAAATTTAATCTGTTGGATTATATTACATAGCCGTATTGACCTATAAACATCATAACAGACTGCATTGTGGCGGCAACTCATTAAACGCAAGGCAAGGAATTAAAATATTGTAATACAACAGATAAGTAAGAGAAAATTTCAGTACTAATAATTTTAAATTATAAGATCATTAGGGCCCTAAATGCAATTTCCGATCCACACCATATTTTTTTTTACATTATTGTTGAGCAACGCCGACTGTTTTCACCATTTGGTGTGATGTTTTAAAATTGGATTGAATTGGACTAAATCTTAAACCGTTAATCTCTATATAAAATATAGTAAAGTAAAATATAAAGTTTAAGTACGTTGTAATGTATTTATACGCTTAACACAGCGTTCGGAAACATTTTTGGCAACAACGACTACGTCGTAGCTAAAGCGTCGTCATGGATCAGTCGTCAAAGGCTCGTCATGAATGGATAGTTTTGATATTCTTGTTTAAAAGTTGATGTTTGAATCTGTCGTGTAATTTAATCATTTTTTTTGTGAACTCTTTTAACATTTACTTAGGATTCTCGTACAGTTATTTGGCAGTGTGAAAACTAGATCCACACATTCTTGAGTCGCCAAAACGACCTTAATGAAGCTCTGTACGACATTATTAATTGCGATAATAAGTATCGACAAAGTCAAAAGAAATGTCGTAATATAATTTATACAATGCAATAACAAAATTCGCATTTAAGAGTATGGTTAATGAATCAGACCGTGAATGAGCGATATGAGACTCCAAAGGATAGTGTGGATCGGGTTTGCATTATAGAGTAGACTTACCGTGACAACATTTACTTGATCTTATTAAGTTTTACTTTCAATGTATCTAATCTGCAATAATACCAAACATTGTTTTCAGCTAGTTATTGCACTTGCCTCTGTACATTATACAATCATCACATAATTTATCATTGATTCATTTCCTAATTAGGCCATGTAAGTTTTCTTTGTAATTTACAGTAAGTGTGTTTTATTATACAATAACATTATAAAAATGATTTGACACCATCACACTTAACGACATCAAGTCATTTCACATATTGGTTACAGCTATCAATATGATTACTATAGTGTAAGGATTATCATGTGCCTCGTTCACAAAACAACTCACCTGTTTACCAAAAATTCTTGAATGTTTATATTTGCACATAACACAATAAATTACTATAGCTAGCTAGTATTATGACTGAAATACAATTGGCTGGTATCCAAACAGCTGTTTGCAATAACATACAAAATTGTAGTGTTGTGATTATGTTATAATATAATATCTTCTCTGAATTACATGAAGAGCACGTGTGTTTGGACAGAAATAACTAAAAATATTAATAAGATTAAAAGGAGTTAATCCACCTGAGTTCACCTTGCCATTGCTCTAAAATTATTTGAACTGAGCCCAAAGTGCTACTTTGTGTGCATATTATGAGCGCAAAATATTTTAATTTTATTTGCATATAGGAATGTATTTGAAATTTCAAACAATTTGTATAATACTATAAAATTACAACTAAAAAAAGGACATATCTAGCTATCGTTTTCAAATATTAAATAAAATACAAAATAAATAAATGTCATACAAAATTATAATAAAAATATAAGTATCTAAAATTAATCAGTACAATAAAAAATCACCATTCTATTCACATTTCCAAAACGAGTGGGTTAGATTTTTTCAATAGAATAATTTATAAATAAACCCTAAAATTTTTGATAAAATATAATAAAAACATGACTATAATTTTGTGCTAAAATAATAGAGATAATACGACCAACATCCGTTCAATCCCACCGTTTAAAGCATTCCTAGCGCTTCACTATTCCGTCAATGTCTTTGGAACACAACTGTGAAAAATGTCAAGCACCAAAAATAACACTGTCAACACTAACAAAGTAAAAGCAACGTCTAAGATCCGATCCGTAGGCCGAGAGGCGACCGCGACCCACCGCCGCACGCCCAGCGCACTGCGCTAATAAGCTTATATATGAACATTCTAATATTTATAGTTTTAAAATAAAAGCACACGTACATGTGAATATAAACGTAAGTCGATTGCAGATTCTTACCATGTCGGTGTTGTTGTTTCCGGAAGAAAATATCCAATCATCATCGGCATTGGCATGCTGCCGCGAAACAAACGAGCTTCATTACATTAGTCTAGCAGAAAGCCAGAATATGACACTAATCATCGCATTCCCGCCGCGCGCGTGGGCGCCGCAAGCTAATTACGATAATCTCACACGCACTAGTTTACGTCTTCTACACGGACAACTCATTTATATCATCTAATTTCAGATCATAATGCATGGAGAATTTATTCATCATCCAACTACAAGTTATGAAAAATAATACAAGAATGCAAATAATGTTTCCACCTTTGTAGCAAATTTCGGAGTCGGTGACCATTATTACTTTATTAGAAAATTTAACATCATTCTTCTAATTTAATCTACATTCGCGTTAAGAAATTAATAAATCTTATCAAATCAATCAATCAAAAATCTAAAAAACAAAATTCTGACTATGTAAATAATATTAAGTCATTCATATGCTGTCAGAGGACTTACGAATGATTTTTACAGTATTGCTAATGGAGCATTGTAAGTTACGAAGTGGACGCTGGATGCCTAGTGCAACTATTACACAATCAATGTTTGCTTCTAGTTTCTAGTACGTGTGAGTTGAGACTTAAACACGCCACGGACACCGAACATGATTGTTCTCATGTAGTAATGTCAACAAATATGATGACATGACAATGACGGCGTTGCAAAAGAGACTGAGATGACAGTGGAGTATTTACACGTACGATAGCAACAGAAATTAATTTGGAATGTACAAATACTTCGGTTTAAAGAACAATGGAGACATCTTATGGCGCGTTATGAAATTTATAAGACTCTTAAATATTTTTATATTTTTTTAATACAAAATTTCGATTTATTCTGTAAAAAGTTAGCGCACATATTAGCTATAGTATGATAAATTTAATTTAATTGACAATTGGCAACCGTGATTTGTATGCTTAACATATCACTATTCAATAAACTAATTTAGCGGGAAAGCTAAGTAATGGCTAAAGAGATCAATTAGCTTGTCGAGGGTCATACCTCATTGGTAATGTATGATATGATGATTACGACGATTGTCATATTTGATTTGTGCGGCGATAGTCGTGTAAAAACAAAATTATTTTTAAATGGCGGTTGCTGTAGCCATATTTTCCGACTCAGCTTCTGTGGGCAGGCGGGGAGCTGGAGCTCAGCTGCAGCGTCTGAGGGTCATAAGTAGGGATGCAACGATATATCGACAATTCCATGACATGGATTTTAAAATATCGATATTTTTATCAATATAGGACTATTATCATATTTAAAAAATGGAATATCGATATTCCATTTATTAAGTTTAAGTGGTGAAGTAAAAAAAATAAACCGCGGAAGTAGTCGGCGAAAAAGATTCTCCTATTTTGTACAAGCTGCGAATCGCTAAGTCGATAATACCGCGTCGAAACTAAATATTATCGATCATCGACATTTAGGCCAGTGATATAAGTATCGATATTTACATGGAAGTGACTAAGTGCATCCCTAGTGATCGCGGCAGTGGTCGCGGCGCGCGGCTCGCTCACACGGGCGTGCCGAAGTCGGGGTCCCCGCGGCCCGGCAGCAGGCGCGCGCGCCGCCGCCCGCCC
>DWLI01001572.1:0-15140 GCA_018249915.1 Cecropterus dorantes dorantes | reverse complement strand
GAAACTTTACGGCATCTTTTTTATAGTATGGAAGTAGCAAACGAGCATGCAGCTCACCTGATGGTAAGTGGCTACTGCCCATGGACATCTGTAATCAACCCTAGATAAGATCAAAGTCTTACCTAAGGTTAGCCACAGATGCGTTGCTACCCCTCAGGACTAAGATGGAATGTCCGGAATGTATGTCTCCCTTACAGATCCACCCTTCACCCTTCAGATCAGAACACAACAGAGCATAACACTGTTATTAGGCAGAAATAGGTGTGGTGTAAATAAGTATCTATTAAAATAACATTTTTGAACGCTAATGATTATATTTAAATTTTAAATAGAGATGCAAGAATAACGCGTAAAAAGGAACATTTTATAATAATAATAAAGATGTTAAAGAGAATTTAAGAAATTTGAGTAAGGAAAACAATGAAGTCAATTGAATTAAAGAAGTAGTATTAGCAATGAATGAATATTAGCAATAAGACTCAAAAGCCAAAGGCAAAGCAACGATACGTTGTCACACAAACGATCCGGGGTTTTAAAAGTAAGCAGAAGTAAATCAATGAAATTCAGAAAATTATTTTAATAAGAATGAAGTTTAGAAGCAAGACGCTGATCGATTGCCTGACAATGTCCACAAAAGAAGAAGAGTTAGACTTAGATCTAACGATGTACATTAACTAAAATGTTGGGATTTAAATCCTAAATCTATTTTTAGGCGCCCGAAAACTGTTTTAATTCGAAACAGATTGACAATTGTCAAATCGAAGACTTGGAAACATCTGTTTGAACTAATTAATGTCATGTTTTGACCCTACTTCAGAACCGAAATATGATATGTGCAAGATAATAATGAAATAAGAGAAGGGCCAAAGTAACGTAAAGTCTATTACTCAATACGGATATAAATTTCATTTTAAAAGAACTGCTTAGTAGTCGAGAGTATCTTTTCAATGACAATTAGTTTAACTTCATCCGAATTGGACTGCATGCTATTTTTTCCTTAAATTACACAAATGTTTGGTGTGATGTTTCACAACTTAACACATGATTTATAAAACATATTTACACATGAACACGTATTCGATATAAAAACACGGTACTAGAATTTTGTTGGCATAGTAACACATCTGGGCTCAATGTTATTTAAAACCCTAGCAATATACCAGTATATTAATTATCCACGTTCCAAGATCCATAATCATATCCAACAGATAAAATTGGTCGCAGATTGTGGAACTAAGAATAAGTACCTACTTTAATTTTTTCAAACTTCTTGGGGTCAAAATAACATAAAATAAAATACTAAAAATTAAGTTTAAATGTAGAGTGGTCACCTCTAGCTCCTCCTCGGACGAGTGGTGGTCGTAGAGCTGGTCGGGCTCGGGCGCGGGCGGCCGCGCGGGCGCCGGTGCGCATGCGCACGCCTCACCACCCATACCTGCAAACAAACAACACACAGGTTAAACAAAACTTAATCATAGATTTGAATAAATATGTCTGATTGTAATTGCCCCATATTATGTATGGATAATAACACCAGCAATGCAACGCGCCACTTATTAATAACACATGTGTTAAGCTATAGAACAACGTAACCATAAATGTAGTTTGTTAGAATGCAAAATCCCCATGATTACTACATAATTCTCTTTTATGTAATCCATAACAATTTAAACATGTGAACAAAAATTCAAAATGAAAATTGATAGAATTTATAAAAAAAACTATAAATGTATACCTATACTCGCACAGATACCATTAAGTATAAGTAATAGATTAACTTTGAAATTAACTCAAATCTTCTGACAGTATTACGTTTTTGTGAGATAGTAAGGGCGCGTCCATTATAAAACGTAATGTAAATTTTTCAAACTAGCCATGATAAGATGTGAGGATTGTTCTTAACTCTTAACATCTAACGTAAGATCGTTCTAAACTCTTGTGCAGGATTTTTGTATAAGATATCAATATGTAGGATTTATTAATGTTATAGTAGCAAAGGATGTTTTGCTTCATAATTGATAAGACTCTCCCCCTCTTTCATTTGAGATTGATTGAGATTTGGGTGAGATCATTAATTGATGCCCCCTTATGTAAGTAAACACATAGCTATAAAAAAGGTTGACACGTATTTTAGTATATATTCTGTTACAATGGTTTTCTCGTGTCTCTAAATAATTCAATAACATTCAATATAAATAGCATACCCACGACATAATACATCTGTAGAGAAATGACATAACATTCTTATTATGTTCTCGAGGAACGTGAACCGGGCAATCCGTCACGGGTGTCACGGCATCACTTATAATAACCGCTCATGACTACAAGTCATAAGTCTATGGCAATAACACGCTGAGTAATCGTTATATAAGGCAACTCACTTATGATCCAAAATCTATAGCGGCTAAAGGGTCATTGTCCAAAATTGACCCTCCAAAATAATCAAGTTACAAGGCTACTGCGCCAAACGTATATCTCACGGTTACAATGAAAATGACCTAATGCGAAAATTGCTTTTTGTGGAATAAAATTGCATTCGCATTTTGGTTTCTTAAAGCTTGCAGTTATTAAAGGGATGTATTAATGCTTGTTCTTTTCTAAGACCAATTCGTAAATTTTCAAATTCGCTAGACGAAGGACTACGTTATGAGTAGTTACAAATATGTAGTTAAAGATTTTGAATTTTTGAGCGATATATTGCTTCTACATGTTTGTAATCTAAAGAAATATTTTATATAACTAAATAGCCAAATGATACATGAAACTCGACGATATGCAAAATGATATACTCTTATAAAATATATCTATCGACGAGGATAGTAACTATACATTAGCGTGTTCAAATTCAGCCAGAGTTACCTGTGGCTACGAAATATCTACGGAGTTTTCAATGGTGCTCGTAGCGGAAACTTTTTTAATTACATAGTGTTCGAAATACATGAACACATCAGTATATCGAGTGTATAGCGCACAACGTGAAATAATAAACAATGAAGATAAACTTGATCGTTTCACATAAAACCCTAGTGACAAATTGTAATTGTTTTATGTTTAGATTTTTTATTGTTTTAAATTTTTAAAACCTTGGCTTCTTGCGTTTCAGCCCAACTTATTAAAGCCCAATTTACAAGTAAGACTGAAATGGCCCGTATCTGTAAATGAAGACATTACAAAAAAATGTACTTAGATATGCGATACAAAGATAACTTAAGTCAATAGTCCTTGGAGTCTTATTCTGCAATTCCTTGCTACTGTGTCTACTACTAGTCTACTTTCATTCTCCTTTTTTAAAGCAGTGTTGTGTGAATAATATTTGGTTGCGTGGATTTCATTTTCAATTTTCATGTACGTTAGTTTCGAAGCTCGATATGATTTAGGCGCTGCCTTTTCTCGATTAACAGATAGTCACAAGTGCATGCGCGTGCACCATGCTAGTTCCTGCACATGCACGGGTCATATGCAGCGAGTAGCGGGGCGCGGGGGAGTGGGAGGGGAGAGCGGTCTTGAACTTGCCGACAGTCCGCGCGGCGCCGGCCGGTGTATTGTTACATGTCCGCTCGTAGACTACGCTAGACTAGACTGGCTGTCACACTAGTTCAGGTTAATTTTAATAAAAAATCGTGAAGTTTAGATTTCATATCTGGCCTTCATGTGAGAAGACCAGTGATCCAGCCATTGACTATAAAATTGGGCAGACACATACAATTAGTAATACATATAAAATAAAATAAAATGTTTCATTATACCAATCGTAGTCTCATCCATTACACACAAACCAGATAACTACTCACATTAACCTACTTTTATTTTGAGCATTTCCTTTACAAGTTCCTATCAAAATGGTACTTCAAAAAGTGTCTGGTCCATGTCCACACCATTACGCGAAATTTTAACCCAAAATTTTAACATTAAACGCAGTCTTATTTAAAAAAAAAGCAAAAATTATTTCTCTTAAACCTTCCCGGTTTTCCCTACGACTCCGTACTCGATTCCTGGGAATACCCTCCAACATACACAAAATACAACAACTAACATTATCAGAAAAATACTGTATACCTCTTTTTGTAAGTTGAAGGTTACAATAAAAAACGGATTAACATAAAGTAACATATCAGATTAATTACAGGTATCAAGATAAAAATAACATTCAAAAAAGGTTCATAATATTTCACTACAAGCTGATGACAAAAACCTTTTTAAAAGAGCAACAATTTATTTCACAGTATAAAGTTTACCCACTCGATAACGGGTTCAAACTGTATTTCAAATTAAAATGAAAAATCAGATTGTGCGCACGAACGCCTTAAAAGCTGTTATGATTACGTAGCGGGCGAGAATTTATTCAAATTTAAAACAGTGCAAGGCAAGAGTTGGTCGGTGTTACAGGAATAATGCAATTTAATATGTAGATGAAACCACTAATCTTGGTAACATGACGTTGCCCGCCATCCACCCCCATTACTCGCCACTACGGGCTGCGAACAAACAGAATGCTGGCACGAAACACCGTTTAAAAACCAAGTTGGGAATCATAACTTTCAAAGTTTCGAGGTAGCGCTAAAAACACCATTCATCCAAACTGTAATAAAGATAAGTAATTGACTTCACTTCTGAATTTATATGGAATATTGAAATGAGCAGGAAAATAGTTTTAAGGAAAGATGCTACAGTTTTCCTATGAGATCTTTGGTAGTTACTTCGGAATATCAGATGGCGTTAAGGAAATTGTATGCAAAAATGATTACCAAGAACTGTCTATCTGAATTAAAGTCTTTTCGTAAATTAAATTAATTTGATTTAATAATTTGCTACTTTTTACCCGATTGCGCCAAAAGGAGGGAATATTTTTGATTGAATTTGACGTTAACTCCTAAAAAGCGGTAAATTAATTAAATCATTATGAAAACAAAAAATCCCGAATGCTATAAGAAAAAAATGAGTTCTACGCTCACACAATACAAAATAATAGAAATTACAATATGACGTGTTATAAGCGGAGATAAACTTTACAGAAAAATCTACCATAAATATACGAGTAATTCCACCGCCTGCAGCACCTTAATATCTATATTACGTACAATTTTTGCTGTAATATATTTTATGATTGTAGCAAATATGTATAGTTACAAGATTTATGGCCTTTATCTCATGATGATTCTGAGCCAGTCATGTTTTTGTTATATTTTTCCAGTTATATTTTTCATTTTTTGAAATACTGTTTCTAGTAACAACAATAGTTATAATAATATTTTTTATAATAATAATATTTTTTATTTTCTTATAATTTTTTTTCTTTCTTATGATCATTTGAATTTGGGTGCTCGTTCATCCAGTCTTTTAAAATATTTAGATGTTCATTGCAAACAGGAGTTTCATATAACGTATTCACGTTTATTTATGTAAACTATTTCTCCGAAGCGAGCTCTTATTTTTTACCTAAATGTTACAACGTAAATTTGTTTCTAGAACGAAACAAATTTACGTTGTAACATATTTTATATTTATATTTTACGAATTTATTAAATTGCATTGAACAGGTTCTGATACAGAATAGACGGAATGTTCATTTACTAAGTTATACACCTTAATTATCCTTTGTGTGTCTTGGATCCAAAGAAGTGGGACCAGTTGTAAATTGTTTACCCAAGTGAAGACTTTATTCGGGTCATTCACACCCTCACCTGCATTGTTATCACTTCGGCCCGAAAATTACCTCTTCATACAAAACTACCGTTACGGCGGCATACGTGTTTGGGCCGTGTTCGGAAATAACAAAAATCGTTAGTGCAAGATTATTTCCATCGTAGGGCTGGATTTAAATTTCGTTACCAACGGAGCCCGGACTATTTCCACACTCCGTTCGTTCCCGGGCCACGGAGAATGTATGGTAATTTTAAGTGACAAGGCAAATTATGTCACGTCTATCTAAGCAGCTATTTGTGTTGACTTTATTTTTTGTTCTCAAAAAAAGGACAGGTATTTGAGATGTAGTCCAATAGAAACTAACAACAAACAAAAAATGTTACTTACAAATTCTTTAGTACTTCTCCAGTTTGATGGATGTTCTTCCGATTTGTAATCAAATCAATGAAAAAGAATTAAAAAGACTGTTGATCCAAAATTATTAACAATAAGCTAAAGAGGATGATACGACGGAACACGTAACATGTATTACATGAGTCGGGCCGACGGGCTGCAGTGCGAGGCAGAGTCGACCCAATCAACTTACAGATTTCCCTCTAAATACATTACGTACGTAATCCAGGGCCGATCAATGATCGATCAGCCGGCCCGCACAAAAACCCCGCTATCGGGATTGAATCGCCAAAGCAGACGATAAATCACTACACTCAAATGGCTCTTCCATTCTGACACTACTTTTTGTGAAACTAACTCCAATTCGTGTATTTGTTCGCTGATATGATTCGAGACTCGACCTTGGGTTGGTTATCTTACTTCGTACTTTTCTTATTAATATTTTAAAGGCGAAAGTTTGCGAGGATGTATGTTTGTAACTCTTTCACACCAAACTTACTGGTTAGATTTTGCTGAAATTTATTATATTATAATAAATTTCAGCAAAGAATATTCAGCAAATGAAAAGATTATTCAGCAAAGAATAATAGATTTTGCTGAAATTTATTATATTATATAAATTTCAGCAAAATCGGTTATAAGGCATGTATGTGCTGCCAGGTAGTTTATGAGCTGCCTTATAACCGTGGAAACGCGAGCGGAGCCGTGAAAATAAGCTAGTAACCGATGTAACTGAAAGCATAGTTCAGTAGCTATTTATTTCTTCAAGAATCTGAAACTTATCGTGTTTTTCGAGCGAACTAAATGGGAAAACGAATACTTTAAATTTCTTCTATTCGTGGGTTCTGAAAGCGGGCCTACGAATGCAAAATAAGTTTTAGTTGGTTCATAAAAGTTGTTCAATCAACGTCACGGCGCAGCTCCCGTGCCGCGAGCGGTACCGGGCGGCGGCGGCGGGTGGGAGCGTGACGTTTGTTCCTGATATTCTTCATTTATTTGCTTACAGCTCAAAACGGAAGCTAATATTTAAAAATAATTGAAATTTTATTCAGCTGGAAAAATGTGTGCTTGAAATAGGTATCGTATTGCAACCGATATTTGTAATACACAACAGAGTTTCTTTATTTATTTGTATTACATAATATATACAAAAATAAGAAACGACATACAGTCCACCTGAAAGTAAGGTCATTGCTGTCCTTAAACATATGAAATCAACTGCCTATAAAATTAGGTTCCTCCCGTAGGTCGACCAAGAGTGCGATACCACTCCCGAGAACTTAGTTGGAAGGCTTCGCGTTCTTTTCCCACAGACTCTCCAAATACGCACTCCGAACCTTCTTTGGAATTCTGTTTGGAAGCTTCAGTTAGTGCTACTGTAGTAACTGTTTTCAGCTACTACACCATTATATTGCGAGCTAATAAGCTAAACGGGAAAACCGTAATACGACTGCTATAAGTATATTTGTTTAAATCATATTACTATTAAAAACCAGTATCTATATTGTATCAGTATATCTGCATCATAATTATACCATGCTTCGAATCTACTTCACGTTCCAGGGTAAGAGCTGCTTAGACTGTCAAAGACTAATTTTGAGGATCGTGTGATTGAGTTACTTTTCTAGGCCAAATTGATTTATTTAAGTATGCTTAGGATGAACTAGTTTGGTCGTAATGAATTTAGCTTATCCCGAATTTTAGAGCTAAGTGAGTAGGTTGTGTTGCCTAAACTACGTTAACGACTATGAAAGATCTTTCTGCTTTCTGAACTGAGAAACTTTAATTGTTTTATGGACTGTAATAATACCTAACTCCATTCAATTTAGTCTTAGATCTTTATTATAATAATATCTTTGTTGTATTAACTATCTAATCATTTTAACTTCTTTCATAAAAATATATTTTTTTTATTTTATAACACATTGGCTACTAATATATTTTTTTATTCTATAACAGATCTGTCTAAGAGTACCATTTTTCAAAAGATTACACAACAGTATTACGGCTATTACTTTTACTTCTTCAAATATCTCTTATATTGTGTGGTGAAGCATAGTTACTTATACGAGGTAAGTCAACTATTTCATTTAGCAATGCCTATGTCATAACCGTTAGGTAGGATTTCTATTTGCAATCATTTTCAAAACTCTGTGGCAGTGGCATAGTATCAGGTGGACCGCACGCCCATTAGCTCCGTCTGTTGCATAAAAATAGTAAGATTAAAATAGCCTTGCATTAAAACACCCGTGGAGCGTCGCCGGTAACGTCGCACGTGAGGCCAACAATTACTATTGTAGTGGCCGGCTTGTGTCGCTCCGGACGGCTCCCAGGGTTCTACACCCAACGGTACGGTTCATTTATTTACGTAACATATAGATAAGTCAAATGGCTGCGAAACGTTAAAAATCAAATTAGCATACACATGATAATTGACGAAATTCTCACACTTTACCATAGATTAAAAATAGTGAGTAAAACCTGATGATAAATATGTACAAGTATATGGTTTCGGAATGCTCGCTGGGATTGTGCCGCAAACGCATTAAGTTGTATGAACTTTACATATTAGAGTATTGTAATAATTATATGTATGTAGTACGTACGGTCGGTTATTGAAAATATGTACTATAAAAAAGGACATTTGAATAGAGAGAACTTTTCCGAAGACGGTAAAAATTAGCCGGGAAATAAATTAGTAACGTCAAGATGAACTTGAAAGTTAAGGTATTTAAAGTAATTTTAAATCTTAAATTACTATTATCTGTGATTTGAAAATAAATGATATGTTCTTAGAAAAGGATGTGATGGAGAGCATCGGAGGGCAGACTCTATTCTCTCCAATATATTTCGTTTACAATTTTTTTTATGTTGCTAGCCGTAATTAAGGCGGATAGTAATCGTTCTTGGTATAGTATATAACGTTATGAGCTTAGGAGAGTTGGTTATGTTATTAATGTATTTTAAACCGGTAGAATATTTATTAACAATTAATTTATTAATTATCTATAGAATTAAAGTAGCACTCTTTGACTATAGATAACGTATAACTAGAAAAAAATAATTTAGCATTAAAATACTTACAACGACTAAGAAATATTAAAAAAACAGTTAAGGTCTTAAAAGCGATAGTAAGAATACAATAAAATAATTCATACTGATAATGTAGTTTCAATCACATCTTGCGTATCACAGTGGCGTCGCCGTCTCCTACTTTATACTACCCTTTCATCTCTGAAAGCATAAAACCTCTTTACCTGATGCTGGGAACTATAGCAGCACATGTGCATAATAATCAAGCTAAAACAGAAGCAGAAGGGTCCAAAGGAGCAGGAAAGCCTCTCGTGACGTAATTACACTCCCACTAGGGATGCCGTCCGTTAATGGATTAATCAAGGTATGTTTTCATCTTTACAAAATTATATAAAGCGAACATTAAAAAATCTATATGTAGTGTTACGGTAGAAATTGTATTGTACGCCCTGGGAGAAACCACTGCGATATATATTTCTAGCGTGAAGCAGATCTTGCGTTTTGGTTTAAGGGTGTGATGTCGCCTCACTTTTATATAAGGCGATCAACTTGGTCAGTTTGATTGACTTCTATATGAGTTTTCTTACAGATATCCATGGGTGGTAGTGGTCACTTAACTTCAGTTACGTCACTTCAGTTTGCCGTCAGCTTACTGGGACATTCCTGGGGACAGGACTGCTAGGCACGGGTTTCCTTTTAGAATGAGAAGTGTTTAGGTGATAGTCTACTGCGCTGCCGAGAGCGAGTTGGTAGAATTCTTACAACTCACAGGCGTGTAGATTTCCTCAGAATGTTTTCCTTCACTGTTATTACAAGTGACAAATAACCTTCAGTATTATTGAACCGAATTAAAAATTATCATATTATCTTTTGTCATAATTTAATACGCGTTAAAAATATTTTTCATCGATAAGAAAAGAAATTACTATAAAAATTAACTTTCTTTATAAATCATTTAAAATTAAAAATATTATAATCTTCTATTTTTTGCTATCAAAGGAAAATAAATTAAAAAAAAATACGTCATTACAACATAAACTCTTTTTACAGTAGGTATTCGAAATGTGTATAATTTATGGTTTATTTCTTTTTTCTAGACATATTTCATATGATACAAAAATACGGAATAATTAAATATTACTTCATTCAAAAGTAGATATGTGGCAACCCTACGGTCACCGGAACTCGCAGTGCGCTGCTGGTTGACAGCGAGCAAGGGCCGCAATGTTCGGGTTCAACGCTCTAAATCACTGTTCAGACCCTTCGCAATTCGCATGCTTTAAAACATAGCTCACTACCTAGCTCACTCCTCTCCCTTGCTATTTACATACCCATCAACGTTACAATGTACAACAATCAAAGATGGTGTTCAGCTCGCTAGTTCAACAACTTGATACATCACGGGAAAAAAGTTAAGATTAATGCCACAGTTAATCACTCTGGCCAATGACGGATGGCTTTGGTTTCCTACACTAGTAATGTCACGCGGTATCGCGTTTAAAATGAAACGCAACTTTAAATTTTAAATTGTATTAACTTTTGCGTTTTTGAAACGAATGATTTTTTACTCTTATGTGTATTTTTTTTCACATGAGTTAATACTCCTGTGAAATGTAATGTTACCTCAAGATATAGTCTATGAAAATATTTTGAAACTTTTAATTAATATAATATTTTCGAAAAAGATAAATAATATGATATCTTAGTTAAGACAACAAAGACGTTCCAGCTACGTAATTTATATAAATGTGTCGTTCAGTTAAATTGTTATGTATTTAATGGACACTTATAAAAAACAAATGTTATAGACCTGATATTTTGCAATGTAACAAAGTACAGTTGAGAAACTTTAGCGAGTAAGGGGTCGTGAAATATTAGGGGGTCGTGTTATGAGGAAGATTGACAAACACTGGGATACAATGTGTGGCATGTTTGATTATCGAGTATTGCATCGAACACGCACTATAAGTAGAATGAATCGTGCGTAAAGATTCTTGAAGACATCTAGTATATGCCATGGTACAACAACTATACAATACCACAATATACATACTTATATAAAGTGCAAAAGTGTGTGACAACTTATTTCGCATGTTCCATACTTGAGCACTTATACAAGGAAAATCGTTAGCGTGATTCAGATAGGCGTACAGCACCATCTAGTTGTAACATTGATAACTGTTTTCGTAATGTATTTTCATTTCAAATCACAGTGATTCTAAAAAAGTTTCATTCCAAAACAAATTTATTACACTTTGACACTGAATGATTGAGAACATACAGCTAAAAGCCGAAAATCGCTGTCGCCAAAATGATTACATTTTTTTATTCTTATATAAAGAACGGTTTACAAAAACATATATTTTTTTTAAATGTGAAGCGAAGAAAGCAGAATAGAATACGAAGGAATCAAATTTATAAAAAAAATCTAAAATGCAAAATTCATGCATGCTGTATTTCGTCCTACAACTTATTTCAGTTTTCGAGAAAACAATGCGAAAAGGATTACCAGAAATCTCTATAAAATGGCAAACATCACTAAGCCTCAGTCACTTGTTCCCAAAAACGAGGAGAATTTTGCCTGAATCCACGCAAATAAAAACACACGGACATCTCAAATAAACATCGTACAGAACGTGCTAACTGTCAAATTAAGCCCGTATTTATATGGCAACGTCGCATCCGTCTGTTTTTGTGGCACAGATCAGCAAAGGGCAACCGACTTACATACTACACGTCCCATAACAGTGTTCCTCTTGTGAATAATTGAAAGGCCTGCCTCCGACTCGCTTGACGCACCGTTCTCGCTCCGATGTTATCTCCCACGAACGCAAACTTGTTCCGTAGACGAGAGAATCTGTCAGCGTCGTATTTTCTGTTAACTAAAGTCTAAATTTGTTTAAAGTCATGTTTAGCATAGTAAACGTTATCGTGGCGCGAGCGCAGATCGAGATTCAGTACGCCGTTGACGGGAGCAAGTCACGAAGCGTCGAACGACGGTACGGTGGCCATAACTTCTTCGCGGTCCCCGGACTTGTTTATACAGTCCTGTTTGTTTACCGTTTTTCCTGTTCAACCTGATACTTTAATGTTTCGATATTTCAATACTGATCTGACATCTGTATACGGTTTGCTAGGCGAGCTGTCGCCGGCTAATTTAATGGAATGAACAAACATTGCAACGTTGATTTGTATTAACATTCATTCTCTATTATACGATTTGCATGCTGGCAATTCAATACTCTGATTTAAGATTCTGTTCTTTTATGTCAAGAAAAAGCAAGCATGGATTATTTATAGGATCAACTTATTTTTTTGTGCTTCAAAACTAATTCATTAATATTTCTGACTGGCTGAATGTAGGTACATAAAATCTGGTCATAGATTAAATAACTTTTGTACGAAAAAACAACTTCTGTGAATTATATTACAAAATTAATGTATCAAAACATTCTAAACAAATTATACAATGAGCTGCTAACATTTCTAGCGTCATAGATAACCAAGTTGAGATTGAATGCGCGATCATTTATAGAACAATATTGGTTCAAACACTTGGTTGGTTATTAGCCTACAAACATTTCTATGTTCTATGTTCAAATATTATAAAATAGTTAATCATGATTTTTATATATTAAGTCCTTTCTAATAGCTATTAATAGCACCATTCCATTACAGAACTACGGTAATCAGCTTGAGAAGTTATCATAACTCTAAATACATTAATCAATTTCTATTAACACGCCAAAACAAGTACTTCGCCCCCCTAATAAATATCAAACGGTCAAGTGAACTCCTCGGTTCATTTCTTGACTTTGTCCACCAAGTTCAGTAAAATTGGTTACTCCAATGCAAATGTATACGCGTCTCGACGTGACCGGCGTGCGCGTGGGCAGAGCCGCGTTCGTTCCTCGATCGCTTAGCAAACAACGCTCCACTCCTAACAGCTTCAAGGTTTCTCTAATGTTATAACTTGTGATCTTCAGGAATATGAGCATGGAACCGATTTTGGAATATTTCGAGAGTTTAAGCATTGTACTCATAAAACATTCATATATGGAATTCTACATACATCATTTCGAGAGTCTTATATTAAAGTTAAGAGGAAAAACAAAGTTATAATGAGTCTCTTTAATAAACAGCTTATAAGCTCGAGCGAGTTAATCGTGTACCACTTACTGTTTGTTTCGTTGGCTTCATTTCCAGTACTGCATGTGAGTTGACATTTAACTTGCGGTATTGCGGTTTTCAACTACATATGAAGTACTGTGTAGACGTTTAATTAAATACTAGTAAGATTCTATTGTTTCAAATTTTGAACGTCATTATATTGTCCTCTTATGAACCAAAACGATATTATAGGTATACTAGCTGACCCTCGAAAGGTGAGGTGAGGTGAAATGATTAAATTACTAAAATGGCTAATATAAAATAAGAGTTAATCGTAGAAGGGTGAAAATTGAGGATTGTATGTATTTTTGTATGTTGTATCATAAAAAAATAGAAATTAAAAATTTTGTCTAAAAAATAAAAAAAAAAATTAGGGTTGTACTACCCTAACATTTAGGAAGGGGATGAAAAATAGATGTTGGCCAATTCTCATAGATACCGGATAAGCACAAAAAATTTCATCAAAATCGGTCAAGCTGTTTCGGAGGAATATGGCAACGAAAACTGTGACACGAGAATTTTATATATTAGATATATATATTTTTTTTACAATTAAAGACGTAGCAAAAGATCCCGTCTAGTTTTTATTTGATGGTTGTCGTCACCCATGAATATTGTTAACTCCAATAGAATTGGAAATTTTCGTATTAACCATCGACTTGTTGCTACCTCCGAGAAATTTGGAGAGTCTCTTGACTATCGTGTTTATGCTTTCCTATATTCTGATAACACAGCTCATAACAGTACTTTTATAAGACACATGCATAAGTATTTTCATTATCCTCATCAAATCCGCACTGGTGCATCATAGTGGCTCATGGTTCGTGTTTCTTTAATTGTCGAGGCCAGCAGCAGATTATAAGAAGAATTATAATTATTCTTTATTTACTTGTTACATACTATACAGAGAATCTACACTAATATTATAAAGCAGTAGAGTTTGTTTGGTTGAACGGGCTAATCTCAGGAAGTACTGGTTCGAATTTAAAAAATCTTTTTGTATTTAATTTTCCATTTATAGAAGAAGGCTATATAACATAACGCTACGTTTGTTTGTTTTTTTTTCTCATTTAGTAGCGGGTGAAACCGCGTAGCACACCTAGTGATTGATAAAAAGACGGGTATTGCATTCTATATGGGATTCTTGACAAAAAAACAAGTATTTCAATACGAGTCAAAACACGCTGCAGCGTGTTGCCTAGTTCAATTTTAAGGATATTCAGGAGAGTCTATCGATAACAATCTTGTTGGTTTCATTAAAACTATAACAAGCTTTGCGATATCGAATTCGCTCGCTGAACTTTGGATTAACGTTTTACGTTTTAACTAAGTTAATTACTACTTCACTTTGAGCTACACTAAATAATTTGCTGCGATATTAAGTAACGTTAGAAAGTGGTTCATTTTTACTGAACTTTTTTGGTAATGAACGAGTAAAAAGTAATTCTAACGATAAAAATATTTCAGCTAGGTTAATGGGGTCGGTCACTGGAGTAATCACTTAACCCAATTACAATTATTTTAAGAATGTGTCTTTTAAAAAGTTTGTAGAACAACTTTTTTAATTAAAGTAGTAAAAGAACATGCAGTACATCTGATGGTAAGCAGGCATTGCCTACTTATCATCTACATCTAAGTATAAGCAACTTCATATAGAATAAGGGTTCTTCCTGAAGCCAATCACAGTTGCGTCTATATATCCTGAAGAATACGGTGGTCGCCTTATATGAAAGTTAATTGACAAACACACACACCCCATCACCAAATAGAAGTAGCGTTGGTACCACATACTGTGTCCCTGTAGTACCGGTACAAGAATAGGACTACGGTATCCCCTGCCTGTCGTAAAAAGCGACTAAAAGAGGGCTTCCGGGGTAAGAGTGGGAGCTCAAAACGTCCTG
>DWLI01001571.1:0-15141 GCA_018249915.1 Cecropterus dorantes dorantes | reverse complement strand
CCAAAGCAGAAAGAGTACTACCACCTTCTTCGTATTACATTTAAAAAACTGTTTCATTTGATTCATATCAGAGGAATGTTAAAAAAAATCGTTCGTCTTTTTTGAGGCGTGTGCCATGTTTGAATCCAGAATAAGGCCACTTAGCTAATCACGCATTGTCATTCAAAAAGTGTAGGCAATATTGCAATTCAATCGTTTCACGTTCTCTTAAAAAGTAATAAAGCATAGTAAATTCTGCCGATTTGTGAAGTATGAGTATACGTAATGTGACCAGACGTCCCGTTTCGAACGGGAACGTCCCGATTTTAGGTTACCTGTCCCGATGTCCTGAAAGATAATCTCGGAACGCAAAAATGTCCCAAAAGTGTTTCGTTCTATGTAATACAATATATAAAAATAATAATAAAACCTGCTAATTTACGAAAAGAACTGAAGTCCCGTATTGAGCTTAATAAAAAATGGTCACATTAAGTATACGTGAATCACGGGACACCTAAAACAAAGCGGAACTTCGATTCTTCATTCGTTATATTTCGTTAAGATAATAAAACCTTATAAGTGATGAAAAAGCATGGACCTAGTCATAGTTTAGACCCAGTTAGTTGTGAAATGGGAAATCCTCTTTATTTTTCTGTTTTTTTTTTAAGGGAAAGGGAGTACCGAGTAAGACTCATAACAAAAAAGTTCTTCCTGTTTAAAGATTTTTTTCCTAACGATGCTAAGAGGGTTGAGGTTCCCGGACCACCCCCACCTCCTGTTTGACAGTTAAACTTACTTTCACAACTATAACTTGAGCTTCACTGTAAGCTTTTTTCTTTTATTGATCTTAGCAAAAGCACTTGCAAACTACAACCCTATAAGTCTTAACTGTGCGTACCGACGATACCGGAAACAGATGCCAGATTTCTAATTTCTATTTGGTTATTTTTTTATTCTCTGCCACTGGGCTGTCACTGCTTAGTAAGTTTTTTAATTTTCATCCATCAGATATTTCAGGTAACTACTGGACATAGGTTGCTCCTAGTGGACCGTTTTATTTTATAGTCAGTATATCTACCATGTGTGTTGGATAAGCGGTGTACTCGTAATTGTTACGAAAGAAGACGCTGCTTTGACAACCCGCGTGGCGGAGCGGTCACCATACCGGTCTGACGCGCAATGGGTTCCGGGCTCGATCCCCGGCCAGACAGACATTTGAATGATGAATTTAGATTTCTGTTTTGGGTCTGGGTGTTAGTTTATTAGTCTTTGTGTGTCCATGGCTCCTGTGACACAGGAGAAAACCCTAGTGCGGGGCTATGAGTGTAGAAAGCGTGTTTTTTTTGTCCTTTAGTCGCCTCTAAAACATGCACGAATAGGAAGGGAATGGTTCTTTCCAACACCGACACGAAATGGCACCGTTAATTTATGAGCATTTAAATGTTTTCTAATAACAAACTAAAATGAGTGCAAATACCATCATTAGCCCACAACGAGCCTACTGCAGGCCTTAGGGTTACTCTCAAAGTAATGTAATGGATTTAGGGTCTACTGTAGGCCTTAGGGTTACTCTCAAAGGAATGTGAAGGGCTTAGGTCATAGGCGGACTATGATCTTAACTCTTAGTATTCCTTTGCTAAGTAGGGATTGATAACTTTATATATTTCTGAGAACTTCAAGTGGGTTTAACGATATTAATTTCACTTTGACTGAAACTAGTAGTCAAGTAGACACATTTGTATCAGCAGTCAACGGACGTGCCCCATGGGATGTGGCTGATATTTTTTCCTATTTTTAGAATTTTATCAAATTGCGTAATCCGTGTGTGCGCAGCTGCATTAAATAATATACGTTAATACATATTGTGTATGAAAATAGTATATATAATGTCTGGCACGGCACGTGTCTGACACGTTCATTGTCTGAATATATACGCCCAAATCGTATTTTTTTTAAATTACGTAAATATTAAAATACTTCATTAAAAACCTGTGATTTGATCCCCAGATCCAAGTGTGCTCTAAACTTAATTATTAACTGAACTTAAACTCACACGTATGTAAATTTCTAGGTAACTCGATTCGGAGCTCGTACGAATACCTACCGAGTTACCTACGTATTACCTCGGGATTAACAATCTAAATCTTGCAGGATTACTAATATTACGCTCTCCTTTACACCTTTAGCACTTAATGCGATAGTCTATTATTAATGAACTATTATCGTGATATTGAATAATTAATTTCATCGTGGTAAAGAATTCTACTAAGTAGTGTTGGCAACCTCATATAAGTAAAATGATAAGGAAACACAGAATGAAGGTACCTCTTCTTTAATGACTGTCAAAACAAGTTATATTTTTGATTCGGAGAGTTAGTATGGCATAAATTCTACTAAAGTTACTTATGCAAAGTTCGTAGCACAATAAGTAGTTAAGCCTGGGTTTACTTAGTAAATATTACGTTACTAAGTTAAGTATTATCATATTAATACTCATGGAATTAGAATACATTATGGTAGTAATATTATCTCGCCATTTTTTTACAGTATGGAATAGCAAACGAGCATGCAGCCCATGATGGTAATTGGCTACTGCCGCCCATGGATATCTGTAATCAACTCTAGGTAAGATCAACGTCTCATCTAACCCTAGCCACAGATTTCTTGCTATGCCTGTGGACTAAGATGGAATGCCTCAGCAAAGTATGTGTCTCTTACCACACCCTTCAGACTAGAACACAGCAGCACATAACACTGCTGTTATTAGGCTGTTATGAAATGGTCATATAGCCCATTTTGATTATTTTGCATAACATATTTTGAGGTAACTGATAATTTAATTAATTATTTTTATCGATGTAAAATTGAAGAAATTTCGTCAACTAGCAATACAGAAAAAAAGGTGGAGGTTATTGTTTTTCATTGTAGTATACTCTTATATTATGTACATTTTACGCTTATATATTGTCTGGGCAATAGGAGTGTAGGCCGCCCCTCGACCAGGTGGACTGATGACTTGAAGACGGCGGGTAACTTCTGAATTCAGATGGCTCAGGACCGATCCGAGTGGCGCCGATTAGAGGAGGCGTATGTCCAGCAGCGGATTTTCAAAGGCTGATAAAAAGATATATATGTTTTATTGTCATATAGTGAATTGTATATATTATTTATCTTTCTGGAGAAGATTGTGTTAAATATAACATATGTAGTTACATATGTAGTGTACCTACAAAATAGATATATAAAACCAATCTAAATCAATCTCTCAAACCTAAACGTGTTTAAATTCTTGCAAATAGGTACAATAAAGTTCACGCGTTCGTTCCAAGTGGATTCTAAGCCCGGCGTTTACAGTGTTACTATACAAATGGTACGTTCACGACTATGTTATTGCAGGGTTAACTTTATGTCTGTAAGATTACAAATAGTTGTAACCCTTAACTGTCCTGGTGCTTTAATATACAATCAATGTGTTTTCAACGTTCCGTACAAAAAGGCTAAAACCGGAACCCTATTACTAATACTCTGTTGTCTGTCTGTCCGTTCGTCTGTCGCCAGGCTGTATCTCATGAACCAACTTTTTTTATCTGATTGATGTAGCACGCGAGTATGCAGTGCTGATTGTAAGTGGGCAAAGCCGCCCATAGACATCTGTATGAAACTTCATATAGAACAGGGGTTCTATATGAATTTGATCACAGATATGAGGCTACTCACGAGGACTAAGGTCGTCGCCTCATATATAATTAAGAAGTTTCCAGTAATATAATTTTCCTATAAAAATTATACGATTTTAAATTTAGGCAGTATACATTATATCTTCAAAGGTAACTTCGCTTTTGTCGACCAAACACGAAACTTCCGTAATCGACGCGCGACATTTCCGTTACTCTCTATAAATAATTTGATCGTACTTTTAACGCCCGGAAAATCAAACTTAAACTGAAAGGAGAAAAATAAGTGCTACAATCATGAAATATAGTCAAATTAAAGATTTAATATATTGTAAGGTCCTGCAGGCGGTCTCCGGATATCCGGGTACAAACAAACATCCAAGCAAGCAGGTTATAATAAATTTTAATAACTTCTATTCCATTTCACAACCTTGGAATTGGATTCGAACCCCGTACCCTCCATTGAGAGGCGGAGTTTCAACCATTCGGGTACCACTGCTCAATGATATGTGATATGTTACAATGTGTCAAATTATATAGCCTATGTCACTGCGCAAGCTGACATAATTCCAATGATATGTGTATGTTACAATATGTCAAGCCAATTGGGCTGTAGAACGTGCCAAATGAAAGGACATACATACAAACATACATACATACATACACACATGCATACGCTCGAAAAAGATTACCCTCCTTCTGATGTATTCGGGTAAAACGATAAATTTATGTCTTACTACGTAAAACAAAGTTAAATGGGTTTTAGCAAGTAGACGTATGAGAACCATAAAATTTACGCGGAACACATTTCAAGTGGGTCCTTATTGATGATTCCTGTGGGATTACAAATATTTGTGTCTCCTAAACTCTCTTCGCACACAATTTGCGTGCAAAAATCTGGAGAATTGAGGAATATTTCACCGCGTCGTCTCGGCGAAAATCCTTCATAAATATATTTTATGGAATCTATTAAATAACAATTATTGGCCAAGTGCGGAGGATTTCGTGCGACCAAATTGCAAACTTATTATATTATTATTAATACATGTAATGTAGAAGTTTAGAATAGATAAATCCATAAATAACGTAAAATTGCTGCTTTCTTTAATGGTAAAACACCTTTATTTTCTAATTAAGTTTCAAGTGTGTGGTAAAGTCAAGTTTGTGTGGTAAGGGAGGCATACTTTCCTGAGGCATTCCAAGTTAGTCCTCAGGGGTAGCAACGCATCTGTGGCTAACCTTAGGTGAGACTTTTACCTAGGGTTGATTACAGATGTCCTTGGGCGGCAGTAACCTCTTACCATCAGATGGGCTGCATGCTCGAAGCTACTTCCATACTATAAAAAAAAGTTTCTGTAAAAGACGGATAGCTTAGTGATAGGAACTTTCGGATATGGACTCCTAAAAGTGCTACTTTCTTAAATATTTAAATAATACCACGTTAGTAAAATAAACAATAATAAAATCGTGTATTTATTTTTAACTTAAATATAAGGACACTAAGTCGCCACATTTTCAAGTAGGTTGTAAGCCGAGCGTTTACGCCGTTACAAGTACATATAACCACGTACTTAGACAAATCTTCGAGATTATATAAAGCCTTTGATATTTGTAGTAGTGGACTAATGTGACCACTGCTTGATTTTATTTTTCCCTTTATTTCGGGGTCGTCTGTGAATTACGTCAGGTTATTTTGGCGATTTGTCTCGGACCTCAAATTACCTGACGAAACATTACTTAAAATGAAAAGTTAAACATGTTTTATTCATTTTGCGATAGCGTCAGAAGGAGGATATTTTTTTCGAGCGTACGTATGTACATATGTGTGTTTGCTTGTATGTATGCCCATTTCTTTAGCACGCTTTACTGCCTAAACGGTTTGTGATGGATTGTGACGTATGACATATCACTAGAATCGTACATACATACATACATACATACATGTATATATTACTTTAGCTATTTCGATAAAAAAACTCATATAAAACATAAATATATCATGATTTTGATTGAATGTTTTAACAATGTTACCTATAAACCAGTTTGATTGTAAAATTGATATGGCTTCCTACATAAAACGCTTAAGATATTAGGCCGATAATCTAAAGAGAGAAGCTAAAACGGAATTGAACGAGATGTAAGTCCTCCTCCCATTTAATGTCTCACCTAATGAATGTACCTTAAGAACTAACCTCTAAGGGCAAGTTTAGGTATTGATAAAGGTCACCATCGTCAATGATATGTAAGTAGCTGAACCTTATACATGAGACATTAAAATTTAACACTAACCTAATCTTTTTCCATTAAAACTAATTTGGGAAATCAAATTAAGTGAGGCTTTATTACCACGCTCTATAAATCAATACAGCAGTTACTACACAGTCACGCTTTTAAAATGAGAGTGGTAGAGAAAATGCTAACAAACCAAGAATCATCAAAGAGAAATATAGTAATCAATGTCATTGTATTGAAAAAAAATGTTATTGAAAATGTCGCGTATTTTCGTGGGTAGATCCAATCAAATTTTGACATCAATAATATTTTCTTGAGTGAGCAAACTATAAGATAACTTGTTGGATGCTACATTTTATAGCGTGTGTCTTTATACAAGGGACAAAAATATGTTTGCTATTTCGACTGTCAATATTGATTTTGAAACTAGAAGGTTGCAGGCGATTGGTTAGCCACAAAGATCGGAGGATCAGTTATTGAGGAAGATTCTCCTTGAAGTGAGGTATGCCCGTTAAGCAAAGCTAAATGTTAAGTGTAATTTAAGCTTAATTCGCAGTGAAGTCAAGAAAGAAGCATGAAGCGGTAATGAAGTTTTATTTCATTAATATATTGCTGCTCGATACTGATCTATTTAAAGTAGAAAGTGAATGAAAAAAATGAGTTCCTGATAGATACCTCATCGAAAGTTGATGTACCACTACTAATTTGTTGAAGGTGGTAAAACTCTTTGTGGTTCGACTCCAGAGGCACCATCGCCACACCTTCGGCCTAATAAAGGCAGTGTTATGCTGCTGTATTCTGGTCGGATGGATGTGGTAAGGGAGATATACTCATCGGTCTAAATTAGTCCTTAGGGGTAGCAAGGCATCTGTGGCTAGCCTTAAGTAAGACATTATCAGGGGTTGATAACAGATGTCCAAGGGCGGCAGTTGCCACTTACCATCACGTGGACGTGGTGGACTGCATACTCGTTTGCCACTTCCATATTATATTTGAAAAAAGTCTATTTATACGATATGTTGTTGGCATTAAATTAATTTATGATACTCGTGCGAGTAGTAATAAACGTCAAACATCAATATTACTTTTCTCACACTCCTGAAGGTATATTTTGGAAAGTTATGTGTAACTTTTATAAGCATTTACCGAGAAAACCAATATCAAAAATCCACTATTCACTTGTGTTGCCTTTTCTATAGAAACCTTCGTAATATGTAACTAGGAATAAATCCGCTCATTCTGAAAGTCTCTTGTAGGTTATAAGTAGGTTTGGGAAAACATCTGCGATATTCTTAAATGGCGATATTTTTTAGAATCAATGGAGATTTATATTTTATAAATGGAGATTTATATTTTGTAAATTTGGTTTTTCAAATACTTTATGCGATTAATTCCCATTCAATTTATCAGGGGATTTACTATTTTCGTACATAAATAGCATTGGTTAGAGATAAAATTCCAAAAAGTCTAATTACAAGCTTCTAAGCTAGTCTAGTTATCGTATTATGGTGTTGTAGGTATATCGTATTCTAAGAGAATTGTCTCGTTAGCGTTAGGGTACAACATGATAACATTGCACATTAATTGCCGCCCGACACTCGTATGTACTGCGTCTGGCTCAGGAGTCTTAATCCTTCGGGATTAGGCACAGAGAACTAAGAGGATTCTACTAGTTGGGCTATAAGCAGGTACATAATAAAGAAATCTTAAAGAAATTACATAATTTCGTAATATGAACGAATATAAGACACACAATTACTAAAATCATAAGAAGAACATACGGACTAAAAACCACAAAAACAACAAAATAAACGTAATAAACTAAAAAAAGAACGCTAGAAAGTAAAGAACATAAGGACATATATGAAGAAGAAGGAAAATAATTTCAAATTTGAAAATAAAGTTGATAATAGTGATGAACATTGTTAATTATACGATCTCAAGGAAGTGTTTAATTAAAGATAACTGTTTAAACATCAGTTAACAATTTGTCTTTAATTAAATAAACTGAAGTGACATTGGAGTAAAATTTGTGGTACGAGTATATTTTACGCACTAATTGCGATTCGTGTACTGCCTTTGGCTTGGAAGTCGTTATCCCACGGGATTAGGAAGACGAAGGGCCCGAAAATGTTACAGTACAAAGGCTTTTAGTGTGACTAAATGTCGATATTACTACGTGGAAAGGATAAAGCCGCTGGTAATGGTTACTTGCGTGTTGTTGTACGTGAAGTTTAATTGACTCTGTGATTTGCTAGAATTTAATCAACCCTGAATTGGAGTTAACTGAATGTACGAGGAACTTGTGTTTCAAAAAAGGCAGATAACCATTACAAATTACTCGTAATTCAAAGCAAATAAAACTCTTCATGTTTAAACTGCGGCGGCTTCAATGACTTTATAAGCAGCGTGTTAAGCGCTGTTCTGATATTGTTTGAAGGTTATGATATGCTGAGACACACCCGAAAAGTTGTTTACAAAGGCAATGATGTTCCCCCTGGCACGAATTAAATGTCCCATGACAGTTGCAGTAATCATCGGATGAACTGCATGACTGCATAGTCGTTTGCTTTTACAAATTCATAAAAAATACCATTAATGTCTGACATACCTTCTGATAAAACATCAATCAAATATCGGACTATGAAATTCATTTACCGTTCGCATCACTGAACCATGAAATTCATCGAATTTTTACTACAGCGTTTTGGATAAATGGCGTTATAACAAAAATATTATTTGAACGCAAATAAAATACAGAATAAAATAGAAAGCTTTGTTAGTGTATTTCCTAACTTAAAATTTAATTATTTTGCCAACACAGTTTAACTTTAACCGCCTGTCTTGAATTATTTATAAGTACCAAGAAACGTCGCAGTTTTGTCAGCTTTTATGGAAACCAATCAGTATGCAGTGTTTTAAGCATTCCTGTTGATCTTAGTTCTGTGTTGATCTTAAGCTTATCTGTCTTGGATAAATCTAAAACGAACACTTAAGTAGTCTATTTATACTTCGCTGTATTCGAATCCTGGTTATGAATTCTCACGTTCTAAAAAGGCTTTCACGGTGTCATTGAAAGGACGCGGTGAGATAACGATGTGCACTAATTACGTGGCACCACAGTTGCTCCTATCCTATTTCATACGTGAGGGTTGATCCTCTTAGTTAAAGGCTGCCTATTTCCAGGAATTGAAACAGTTAGTGTTACTGTGAGGTCGTATGCGGCTTGACTCTGTTTATTTCGTACGTTTCTGGCAGTATAAGGTGATCTATTTCATGTACGGTTTTGACGCTGCACGGTAAGTTTGATATTGTTAGTATAATTTGTTTATCGTTATTATTCTTGATATATGGTCCAGTGTTCGTCCGGTTGGTTTTAGATAACCGTTTTCATATATGGAGCTTTATACTGTTATGGTAACGATAGATTTAGGTGCAGCCCCATTTTCGTCTAGTTCTCGCTGCAACATCAAACTTGTAGGAATAAAATTTAAGTATTTCCGTTATCGTATACAAACCTGTTTTAGTGAAAATGAATGAAATAAATATTTTTCTTTCTTTCTTTCTTTATACATGTTGTTATATTCTGTTGTAACCGCAGCTCCCTTTTTTTAGGGAATATTAATGTCCCGAATTGACACTTTGGTTGCAAACTTTCCTATTTCGGCTCAAGTCTTCTACTGATTAGTAGATTAATTATTATTAAAAATTGTTAAGTCCTAACAGATCTCCTGGATTATATGACTTATAGTTCCTGTAAATATGTAAATTCAACGTTATAGACTTATATGTGAAAACCCAATCTGCAATTAGCTAGCGTGATTGGCTTAAACCTTCTCATTAGGAAAGGAACCCGTATCCAGTAGTCGGAGAGCATGATTGATGATGGAGAAATAGAAATAAAAATGTAGAAACAGGTTGTATAGAAGTTAATTACTACTGGGCCGCTGTTGTCCAATTGGTATTTGCAATATTCCGTGGCAAGAATAATAGGGCATCCCGCCATTGCCTTTCCTATTTCACACACCGAGAGACTATGAATTATTGATGAAGTGTTCCGATTTCGACGCTTCCTTTTTCTTTTCAGGAAGCAAGTGATGAATACGTATAAAGAAAATCGGTGTTGTAAACATTTTTTTGTAAATAAATATGAATAGATGATTTCGGTCTGCGTTTGGTTTGGGTCTAGGTTCGAAAGTGGAGGTTTGAAAGTGGCAACTCCTGTTAAGTCTTCTGGGTGTGGGTTTTTCCGCTATTGAGCAAGCTTGGGGGTAGTCCCCACTGTTATCTCAATGCTAATGAGTGAAAGATGATAATAGTCAACCCATGTGAAATAATGTCGACCCTTAAGGGCACACAAGCTTGTATTCTTAATTTGATTGTAAGTAGTTCAAGCGGGATTATTTGAATTCTATGTATACTCTTGCATTTCCAGGAAATATACCAAGTGAAATTTCTTAGACTTGTCGGGAATATTTGAATCATAGTACCGAAACAAATTGCGGTCTTATTATGCTCTAATCCAGCGTTTTCCAAGCTTTATTATGCCATGGCCCGGATATTTTCATGTTTTGCCGTTGTGACCCAACAATTTATTTATATCTTTTAGAGAAAAAAACGTTTCAATTTTGCAATCCGGTATTTAATTTTAAATTTCCCGGTGCTTTGCTGGTGGTTGCTTTCCACCATTTGAGAAAAGCTGCTTTAATCAACCCGATGTATCATATGTTTACAGGGAAAAAACAAACAAAAAAAATAGTTACATTGATTTACCTTAATAAGGAATAAACAAAAAACCATTAGGGACTAACACGATTTGATGACTATATAATAACTACTTATCTCGTCAAACAAATCGGTAGACCTAGCCAGAAATTGGAATGTAAACGAAGTCCATGTGATGTTTTTTAATTAAATTAAAGTAGCATATGATCATATAATCCTGATAGTAGCAATTGCCATTGACATTACCATTATTAAAGATGCGTTACCACTTCTGAGGACAAAAATAGTCACCTCTTTATAATTCAACTTTTCGAAAGAAATGCATCAACTGTTTCATGCTAGAAGTAGGAATGACCGTGGTACTTCGCCGGTTGCATCGTCAATACTTCGCCGGTCACGTCTCTGATCGGTACTGGTTATGTTACCTCTTAAAATGGTAAGTGTTCACTACCCGTATGAGTTTGACACCAAACACTATGATCAATGTACCTGTTTACATTGGTATATTTAAATACTAAGTTTGAATGCATCGTGTAACTGTTTCTTGCATATTACCTTCAAAGCAGAGCACCACAACGCTTAACACTGCCGTTGTTACAGGAATAAGCGTGGCTGTTATACCACTGACGCCATAGTATGAAAGCATCTTTAGAATATCATAACTATATTCGACAAAATATTTAGTAAGAAGTAAAGAATGTTATTCTACATTTTTTTTACAAAAAATAAATATTATACAAGACATGTTTGTTTTGGTCTTTGGGCAAATTTATAGCGGAGGGTGAGGACTTAAAAAATGTCCGTTTTAGGGTTTATTTTTATACGTCGTTAGTGTATTTATGTACGCTTTTACGTCCATGTGTCTTCTCTCTAAATGTTTATATTTCTTGTAAACCTCCCTTCGTATCCAGCTGTTTGCACCCCTTTCTACGTATGAATTTTACAGACTTACTGGAATAAATTATTTGTAGTCAAAATTACAAGTTGCTTTTTAAAGAATTTAAGAATTCTTTTTGATATCAAGTAATATTTCGTGTATAGTTTTTGTAACTTGTAAATACTCGATGAATTGACACGAAATTTCACGTTGGATTTCTATATAGGTATTTTTATATCTGACCGAGCCGCCGACAAACGCGTTCGAGTTTAGGTAGTTACATATATGAATAGGCAATTCTTTCATTTGATCAAAACATGCGGCAGCGTGTTGCCAAGTTCTCTGGCAACAAAGCAACGCAATTGTTCTGTACAGGAACCAATTTTACCAAAAAAACTATTTTATATATAAATACAGTTAAATTCACTAGACAAATAAAATAAAACGTACAAGTTTCATATACGTAAAACTTTGAGCTTGAATTATGTTCTAAATTAAATAAATGGATTGTTTAAGAGAATTATGTGTTAAAATTTAATTATTAAGTGGAAAGCGTTGTCGTAGCAATACAAGAAATTGTATTTTTAATTTATTTGGAGACTTTATGTTTTGTTGTATCTTAAAATTTCTCAGTAATACCTACACAGGACTTGATACCTATTTAGATATCAATTCTTTTGTAGGGCAAGTAGGCAGTAATGAACTTGCTTTTTTCACATTTATATTTTTTATGGGATATGTATATACGTATATAGGCAGAGATTAAAAATGAAGTACATATATTTATTTGCTGTTTTTCTGAGAAATATCAGAGATACAAGCACACAATGAGATAAAAAGAGATAGAACCCTTAATATGTGCTTCCATTTAGGACACACCAGCAACAATAATGGCTATCGCTGTTGTAGTCTGGTTTAAAGGGTGTAGTTCACATAATTCGAAGCGTTCCGACTCGGTCCTCAAGTGTAGCAAGGCAACTGTAAACCAATTACATAAGGCGGTGGCCACTTACCATCAGTTGAGTTTTTGTGTCGTACAGATAAGCACAGCCTACGAATGTGCTTATGGCAATGACAAATGGCAAAATGGTTATGGCAATTGGCAATGTTATCTATTTCATAACAGACATGTGAACCAACCTGTTTTTACACGTACAAATTGGTTTTTATTTACGAGAAAAATTTTCGAAGCGTCCCTTTTGTCGGGGGTGAATACGACAGCATTATAATACATCACGTTCACATGTAGATTTCTAGAGACGAGCACAATAGTGGGAGCGTGTGACTTATTATCGAATCGGTATTGGAGTGGATTTGAATTGCTTGTATAATTCTGAATAGCTTACTATTTGGTTCGGTTCTCAAATAAATCTTCGCGGTTTGTATGCGGTACTATCGTGTCATATTTATATAGTTCATATTTTAGTATCCCTTTCCTTAGTAATATTATAAATGTAAATGTAAGTTTGTTTGTTACGCATTTCACGCTTTTTAGTTAAAAAATTGAAAATTAATATTTTTTCAGACAATATGAATGTTAAAAAAATTTAAAAATCTAACCACTCGGTAGCCTTCAAATTAATATCTTATAGCTTCAGCTGTTTTGAATGTTTGTATATTTAATGTTATTTTGTTCTGTCATTTATAAGCAATACTAAAACTAAATATATTTAATTTTTTGAGGTTAGATGCAAGTTTATTGTTTTAGTTACTACCCTCAGATTTTATTTTTAACGCTGTTCGTCTTTAAAATGCCTCGGAAGCGTAAGTCTGATCTGTCTAGAACTACGTCAGAGGCCCGTGCAGCAAAGGTTGCATGAAATCAAGAATCTTCAGCTCACGCAGCACTTTGATATTTAATAAAGGCTTCAAAGCGAGCAAAGCCGCGGGTACGAGTAAGTATGTATATACATATAATAAGATATGTTTATAGTTTTCTTAACGTGAAATATACATTTCACGTGGAATTATGCCATACGGAGCGGCAGCTGAAATATATAGGTATTTTATATAGTCGGACAAAGAAGAAAACTATGAAAAAATAAATTCGTCAAACCTAAATATGATGCTGCCTAAATGATCCACGGTCAGGATCACGAGTTGAGTTTGAGGTCTTTTCTATAAAAATACTGGTTATATATTTCAAAAAAGGAAATTTTGCCGCCCAGGGCGGGAATTTTGGGTGAAAGAGTAACAAACACACTTAAATCCTCGCAATCATTCGCATTTATCAGTAAGATAATCATAATCACGTTTGTAATATAAATTAACAACATATTTATATAATGATTATGTTTGGTTTTAGATTTTTGATACAAGTTTAGTAATCATTGTCAGCATTGCGCTAAATTTGTTTCACAATTATTAGTTACAAATAGATATTTGAAATTTGAGTGAATGTTAATATTCTAAGTATTGTACTGTGATTATTATTTTGACCTATTCTATTAATAAAATTATAAATTGGAAAGTCTGTTTGTTTGTTCATTTCGCTTTGATAGCCAAACTAAACTTGTTAATAAGTTCTGCTTGGAATCTGGCGCTTTAGTTACTTTGGATTCAGATTAATTATACAGTCAAAATATACAAGTTAGGGATGGTCACGATATTCTGGCACACAGAGGGTTTTAGGTTCAATCTTCGCTATATTTGAATGATGCCTTTGAATATCGCTACTCGTTACACTGGGAATGATATTGTAGTGCAAATGTAAAAGTATTCATTAATTTTTATTTCTCTTAAGTATTTTTTGAAAAGATTGAAGTAGCAAACGAGCACGCAGTCCACCTGATAATAAGTTCCCACCACTGAATATGGACGTCTGTAAACAATTTTATACAGAACGGGGGTCTATCTGAGGTCAATTACATTTGAGTTGCTACTCCCGAGGCCTAAGACGATCGCCTCATATGAAAATTAGCCGCCAAGCCGCCAGCCACACCCTAACACTAAAATGTAGGAACTGCTTTTCGAATTAGATATAGCGTAGATAGGTACCTCCCCGGTCCTTCTACCTTCCTTTTCCAAGATACTTAATCTTATCGCACTTACACATTACACTCTAATAAATACATTTTGACACTATCTGTCTAAAGATATTTTATCTCAAACAGTAGCTTCATGGTACTCACAATTTATGTCAAAATGAAATATTAAAGCTGAAAATTGACAACCCTATTGCCACCGATAGAAATCGCATAGTATCGAGTTCATGAAGTTTTCGAGAGTCTGTAGATGATCCAATCATTATTTACTAGTAGTTATACTCTCGACTTTGTTTGACCAAGCTTTACGGACCGACACACTTAGAGACAGTTTTTACTGTTATGTAAAAAAACGATCATAATTATATTTTCTTTTTTTTTTTGACTAACTTCGTTAGATATCATTAGAACGGGGAGGTCGTCTCTGCACATTTAGTGGAAATCGGTCCTAAAAATGTTGCAGCATACCGCTTCTGATACCCCTTTAAGCAAACGTTGGAAACGTTCAGAAGGTGGTAGAACTACTCGTTCAATCGGGGAGGTACCACCATCTCTGTCAACCCATTATTGTGCCTGCTGGCACGGGTCTTTTCTCAGATTGAGAGAGTTTCAGGCCATAGTCCACCGCGCTGGCCTAGTGCGAATTGGTAGACTTCACACACCTTTAAGA
>DWLI01001570.1:0-15142 GCA_018249915.1 Cecropterus dorantes dorantes | reverse complement strand
TTATTGATATTTTCGCGCCTTTGGCTCTTTCGTTTTACTCCCCCGACATCACTCCCGCCACAACTATTCTTGCCTTATACTCGTAACTGCAACGCTGTTCAGAAAGTACAATACCATACCGTAACGCTCCTGCGTATCGGAGAAATCCTTTAATCAGGCGTTTCAACTTAGTCCTCGGGGTAACGCATCTGTGACTGACCTCAGATAAGACTCTAAATATATCTGTTGTTGATTAAACATGTCCATAGGCATTGCCAAGCAACCAGCTAGATGGCTTGGTACCTTGTTACTCTTGAAGGTAGAACTCTTAGAGGTTCGACTCCGGAAGCACCACCACCACATCTATTTCTGCCTAATAACAGCAGTGTTATGCGTAGTTTTGTTCTGGTCTGAAGGGTGTGGTAAGGGAGACATAATTTAAGACTAAGATAAGATAAGTAAGACTTTGGACCTAGGGTTGATTACAGATGTCCATGGGCGGCAGTAGCTTACCATCAGATGGGCTGTTCGTTTGTTATCTATATATTATAAAACAAACTATACTTACAAACTATATTATAAAAACATAATCACTATACGTGGTAGACATTATATGCCTACTCAATGCCTGCAGCCCATCCCCATCGGATGGGCTGCAGGCATTGAGCAACTATTTTGTCCTCTTTTGTAGATACTTACCAGTGTGTTGCAATCTGGTTTGAGACAGAGCTTTATTTATTAAAATACAATCCATATGATGATAAGCGGTAACTGCCTTCCATGGACCACTGTAAGCAACAACACGTGGAACAGGAGTTCTGTCTGTAGTCAATCACAGATACGTTACTACTCCCGATGGCTAAGATGGTCGCCTTATATAAAAGTTAGAAGGCACCGCGGCTATAGAACTGATACATCGGTAAATTGATAGAGTCGAGACGAAAGAGTTTGTGTTTTGGGCTAGAGAATGGGCTAGATTATACAGAGGGACTATTAGAGGGCCTATTATACATATATTGTCGTTAAAGGGAATAAGGTCACCATGTGTTTATGTGTTGGGAAGTGTACTATTGTTTGTTACAACCTGATGCCACTCAAAACATATATAGAACGAAATGGTAAACCATTTTTAAATGCCTTTGACTACTTGATAATTGTCCAGAAATAGGCGTACTTTGGTACAAAGATCAAGAACTTTTTATCTCCCATGCCATAGATCGCACCCCAACTCGGTGACAGCCCATCACAGAGACCATGAGGGTTTATGGTGCGCCCTAATGACCAAACTTCTATTTCTGTCGATAGAAATTTAAAACATTTAACAGCTGTTATGTGGACTTCTTAAATACCGCTGCCATGACAATAGTAATTAACTTAATGTGCGTAAGAACCACATAAAATGACTTATTAATAAACATGAGTATAAATTAAAAACCCGTATCTACACTGAATTCCCTAATTTGTCAGGCTTGTAACAAGCGCAATTTACATGATAGACACAAAAAGTATCCTTAATTATACAAATTGTGCGTTGGTTACAAAAAGCATCTATCGATCTTTATTAATACAATGCTGACCCGTTTAAAGGTAACCAGTCTCATTTAGTTGCAATCAAGCTTTTATAATTGTTTATCGAAAGCAGGTGACGACTTCGGGTACGGAACAGGCTCTAATGACTCTTAAAAAGCGTGAAATGAACGCAAGCGACCACCCAGCCGGAGGATGCCCATCCGTTGTGACTTACCTGACCGCCGTGGTAGGTGCAACTAGCAATTGGACTCTTCCGTTTACATTAAAAAAATAAAAACAAAAATTTCTAAGTATTATTAAAAACTTTTAAAACAAACTAGTTCATTAGACAATTTTTTTGTCATGAATCACGTAAAAATTCGAATAAAAATATATAGTGGGACTACGTAACTTACACTTTTAAATATGGTTGAATAATTCAACGTCCATTCAATTACATTAATTCATTCAATACATTTAGAACATTTTTTAAAAACATATTTAAAAATAAATCTGTAAGTATGAATACATCATAATTTAAAGTAAGAAAAATTGGACGTAAGTAATAACAGTCTCCAAAACTATAGTAACTTTTGAATTAAGTTATTTTAGAGTCTGATGATTCTGTAGTAACTACTTCGATAATTACTCTACATTTTAATGAAGCTATAAATAAAAAGCAATACTGTGGTTGGAGTTAATGTGATAGGCAAATTTGTTCGACGGACAAATAACCGATTGAGGTATCTGGGAGCGATTTTATGGGAACACATAATTACCGTAATGTCCGTGCAAGATGCGGCCATCGCCAAACTATTCACCATAGTATAAAAGTATAGTATGACAATTTTTTCAACATAATACTTGCATAAACGCGGTTTTATTATAGTCAAGTATCCATCCAACCAAGCATGCAGTCCACTTAATTTAAGTGCAATCTGTAATCTATCTATATTAAAGCATCTAGAATACGTATATCTCCCTTACCAAACTCTTGGTTGGTGAACCACAAAAGGTTCTGCCACCCACAAGTCTTAATGATGATCTTAAAGAAAGATTCTGAATTCTTTTATATTTTGTTCTGTTTGATTCACGGTACAAAGTATCCTAGTGTGGAGCTACGATTATAGAAAAAAATATTTCCATCCATCCATCTGCCTTTGGAAGTCTTATAGAGGTACTTACCAATACGCGTAGTAACATTAAATTTGTAGGATATACCATTTTTGCAACTAGCTTTGACTGACATCAATTTGTTATTTGCATGATCTGTTGTAAGGTTTCTAATAATTATTATTTTATGAACTAGCTATGTATTTTTTACTTTAGGAACATAAAACTATTGTTTTTTTGTGTTTTAAAATACATTTGATTTCATTTTTTTGTAATGCATGTTGTTAAAATAATACTAAAACAACGATATATATATGATAGGTTGTTTTAGTTTAGTTTATGCAACTATTACGTTACAAAAAGAAAAAAACAAGCTTTATTTTCAGCATAAAAAATGTAAATTATAAAATAAATTACATTTTGATTTAACTCGCTTATATTCTTGAACTATGTCACCAGTCACGTTTTTACTAGTCAGTGGAAAATCAGCGTATTCATGTCTTTATTGCTCATTGCTATCCTCATTGTGGTGAAGATTGCATTCGGTATGAGCTGAGAAGTTCCCATCTAAATTGAGTCATTTATTTGATTTCGTAGCGGTACACATTTCACGGTGATATAAAGGGAGACTTGAAATATTTAATATTTGTTTTACAATAGTAAAACTTCAGGCATATTTCTTGGTATTATATATAAAAATAGCAAGTTTAAATTAGAAACTTTTGGGTGCGGAAATAATTTTGCCAGTATAATTTTAACCGCACATAATTATATAAATAGAAATGAGTGTAGATGAAATAATGGAACACTTTTTAACAACATTGATTATTTGGTTGATTATATTGATTATGTTAAGAAAAAAGCTTAACATTGTTTGCTGTTGATTATTTAATTTTAGTTACTTGCTTTAAGTAATATGATTTGCTTTATGATTAAGGTAAAATATTTGACAGCCAAGGCATGAGTTTATGGATGGCTTAATTAAATATTAACAGCGGTACGCTGATATCACGGAGATTTCAATAGAATATCGATAAATTGAATATACTAGCAGTTACTAATGTTAGGCGTATGATTATTCTACTGAAGATTAAAGTTTTATGATGAGTTGAAACTGAATACAGATGCTCAGTTACCCCTGAGGAAATTAATTTAAATTTTTCACAACTTCGGAAATCTGGATCCAGAAGTAGGAGTGATGTCGCCAGGACCGAAGCACCACGGGAGCTCTGATTACTTGTACGTATTCATTATAAAATAACGATGATAAGATGTCAATCTTATCATCGTTATTTCGCTTCGCGATTCGCTAACAGAACTTCGTGATTCACTAACAAAAAATTAAAGTGATTCCGTCGCCAAATATATTCCCTAATTTCTTGATCTAATCGTTTTATACGCATATGAATACAAAATATTCTATTGACCCTGATGTGTCAGATGTTGCAGATAGTTGTTGAAATATGTATGTAAGCATGATTAACAAGATAATCGATAATGTAAGCTTCGAAGGCTACTTAAAGCTCGTATCAGTGAATTAATTTTTAATTAAGCGTGTTACTTACGACGCAATTTTAATTGATAGAAGTGTGAATATATACATAGATTTGAGGCGCCAGTTACTTTTTTAACAAAAAAAAGAGATTGTAAGTAGTGATAGGCTAGATTTTGAACTTCGACCTTTTAGTCGAGGATCAAATCCAAGACCTCAGATTTTTGAAGCTACGAGTAGTCTATATTACTCGTTTGCATTAAGTATGCAGTTCATTTGAAGAAAAGTTGTTATTGCTCCCCATGAACATCTGTAAACAACTCCATATATGACGGATTCTACATGAAGTCAATCACGCAAGTCACAGGTAGGTTGCCACCTGAGAAATAAAATGGACGTTTTATATGTAACGTAACCAGCATTCACATCTATTCACTGAAACGCAAGGACTTCTTCTTGATACCTTCATAGTCTTCTTACTACCTGGTCTCCCATACTTGTTCTACTATTTTAACACATACCCGTATGTTACTTGTTTGTTGTCGTATCAGCTATTCAAGCACTATCTCCTCTACACGTATTCCTATGGATGGATAAGGCGACTAAGAGACAAATCAAGGATATTAGGAGCCTTGACATTCTGTGTCAACATCTATTGCGGTCACTTACATTCGTACTAGGGGTGGCGACTATTCACAAAATCTGCCTTCATAGGAGACCATGTGCAGCAGTTGACCTCTAAAGGCTGAATACGGTTTCCTATTATTGTAATATAAAAAATAACTACGAACGAACCATAAATGGGTTGTTGTTTAAGAATTACAATAGTGATGATGGGAAAACGACCGCAGGAGCCAGGTGGCCGTAAGCGTCTAATCAGCAGGTGATAAGCTGACAACTTCATTGGCACGTGCGTGACTAATACGTTTTGTAACTTAAATTTAGATTCGATTTTTTGAACTGCGATGATAGGTCAATCAAATGACTTGTTACACTTTTTGTCTATTAAAGCGTGAGAGCGAAAATAATTTGGGATATTCTGAACAATTCTAACGTACTCGTAGATAACTTAAATAAAGTTCTTATTTTCATTATTTGTTCTGTTACGTGAAATCAGATTCAGATGTTATGAAGTAAACACGAATCACATTATTTATATCTTATACTCGTATATTTAGTATTTACGCGTAGTTTGGTTAAAGTACCTATCAAACTAAATTCGAAAATTACTTTATATGACTACCACTGTAGCATATGTGGTAGTCATAAAATGTAATTTTCGAATTTAGTTTAAGGTCTAAGTATGAGTGTCTAGAAATGTTTTGCCAACATAAGAGCTTATACTTAGACAAAAATAAATATTATATAAGACAACATTTTATAACTTTTTCGTTAGTTTTTAAGAAAACCGGTAGGTAGTTGTAGTTAGGTTTTCGAAATCAAATCGACTTGCCACTTTAAATCGTTCAATTATGATATTTGAACGCCTTTACTGTCTAAAAAAACTCATCTGAGTCCCCTGACATACACATACAAGCACTATTTTTAAGTTTCTGTATAAAATTATCTTGATTTGTGTTATAATTATAACGTACAGCTACAATAGTTTTCGGATGCGAATGCCAAATCAAAATATCAGAGAACGTACGTGTTTATAAATTAAACGGTCTCATCTCCTTTGTTTGTTGGCCATTGTGCGTGATAGCGGAGTGGAGCGTTCGTCTTAGCTTCCTTGGCATTTCCTGTTGTTCGGGCTCCTCTGTATATTGTCTACGATTCTATTCATTGTTGTTATTGTTTGCAACGTTCACTGTGCCAGGCTTTGGGTTAGTTTACAGTTGGATGTATGCGAATTGCGTGTAGTGCACGTGCGTAATTTTCAATAGAAGCGTTATATGTTGATAAACCTTTGATTACGTCACGCTAATTATTGTACACTTGTGTGCAGTTTTATTATGAATATTCAAATTAGTCTTATGTTATATTAGGCTTGGACTGATTTTTACAAATGTTTTTTCTTACAAATACATGCTAATCTTTATAATTTAAAAATGTTCTGAAGATAGAAACATTTTGGTCCGACACTAATGGCAAAACTATCACACATTCTGCGTCATAACTGTAGTGTTAAGCGCTGAAAAAATTTAGTTTGAAGAGAGTGGAAAGGGAGACAGACTTATACGTGACGTTTGAACTTCATCTTTAGGCATAAAAACGTATTTGCGGCCAACATTAGATAAAATTAACGTCGATCTTAACTAGGGTTTATTATAAACATCCATAAGTGGCACTAGCCACTTAGCTTTACGCGAACTGGAGACTTCCCTGCTAACTATATATAGTGAAAAATTTTACGTGTATAACTTGTACCTGTTTACCTATTTACGAAATATTTTAACTTAAAACTTATCTTGTATATACATCTACTAATAATACTTTTTTATATCAGTGGAGCTAAATCGCATACCTAATATTTGTAAGCCACAATATTTATTAATATTTTCTTAATTTGGCTTCAAAAGGTCCCAGATAAATAAGCTTTATTTTGCCGTAATCTATGGTTTGTAGTCTAAATTACAAACTTTCTCAGTATGTAGGTTTATCACAAATCAAGTGGTCGCCTGCAGGAGCAGTTAAAAGGCGGAAGTCCATCTGAGGCGCAGTTACAAGTCCGGAGGGAACTCCGGACGTTCGGCCCACTACCGGATTGTAGGAGGGCCACGTTTCCGGTCACTGTAGACCCGAAGTTTATCCTAACTTTATGTAAATTGTTTGCTAGAGAAATATCCCTTGTCTGTTTTGTAAAATTTCCTTGGTGATTGTTATGTCTTACTAAGGTTCGGCATAATGGTCCTATACTGGAATGAACGGCAATAGTGAAAAGTTTTTATCTTTTCTAAGAATATTTGTTATAGAGACTAAGAATCCACGTCTCCTTTTTCCTATTTATACTTATATCATCAAATGTTGAGTGAAGGCCTTTTTTACCATCTGACATTTGTAGACTTTGCATACTTCCCACGTTTTTATTTATTTTCATCACATTTGCTATCAGATTTTTTTCGTACCCATTATTCCAGACATTGGTCGTCGTGGATGAAGTAAAGTTATTTTACCGGTAAGTATTGTTTTTTTTACGAAAATTGTTAGTGAAACATCAATCTAATTACGTGCATCGGCACCTGCGCCACGCATCAGTTGCCGTCGCCGATGAATCAACGATTGCTTGTTGCTAGTTTCTATCGCTGACCAATACGTTAGCAATTTGGCGTGATTCGTTTTGAGTGGAGCCCCCGGTGCGGCGGGCGAATCGGCACGTAGTTCCGGAGTAGGGGCAGGTGAGATGCTGTGGTCGCGCGCCACCTGCCTGCTTCACGCCTCGCCCACCACTCGCAACAGCATCGATTACCGAAGAATCACTGTCGCCTTTGATACCAATGAAGTAGTATTTATTATCGATTTATGTTTCTAAAAATACCAAGCAAGTTCTAGAAAACTAAATTAATTCGCTTACTTTGAGTCTTTAGAAGATCGGTTGGGTGGTTTATAGTCCACCAGTAAGACACCAGAAAACTCATTTTCGATTTATAATAGCTATGTTATGTTCTGCTGTAGGCTCTTTTGCATGAAGACATTCCGTCTCATCCGAGGCGTTCCAACATAGTTCTCAGGGCTAGCAATGCACCTATGGCCGATCTCAAGAAAAACTCTTATAATATCACCTGGGACTGATTATGAAAGTCTATGTGCAGTTGCGTCTTACCATGTGGTGGACAAGGCATGGCTCGTTTAATACTTTAATATTATAAAGAAATTAATTATCCATAGCAAGTCAGAATGAAATAGCTAAGTGACTGGTATCACATTTCGCATGAAATATTATTCTTTTCATTATCTTCTGATCCAATTGATGCTAAGTGTTGACGCACAAAAGATGTCTAGTTTGTCTCACGCGTGGTCGTATTTCAGGGTCATAAGATTAACGCAGCATAACTCACCAAGAGCTGATAAAAAGTGTCGTGACGAGCCGTGGCAATTCTTGATCACGAGCTTGATCGCCCGACCATGGACAACCGTATTTGTCGCAGATTCTTGTAGGATGACAACACAACAGGTCAGGTTCCAGCCTGGTCTACGTTACTTGATAGATTTTTGAAAATCTAAGATTTTCATTAAAGTCAGGATTGTAATCTACTTTAGGATGCTCATTTTTTATTTCACAACTCGAGGGCTAAGATGGTCGCGTCATATATGAGTGAGCCGGCAAACACATTCTTCTATAGAAACGCAAGAAGTGTTTCCGCTAAAATTGGCTGTGGCGATGGTACCTTCCCGGTCGAATTACACTTGTTCTACCACCTGACAAATTTCATAGTAAGTAATACTTGAGCAAATTCCTGCTCTGTTTCAGGACTAGTCTCATTAAATATGTTCAGTGGGTGATTCTAGTTTCTGGCGCTCAGGTGACCTCGGCGTAGTAGGCGCTGATGCCGCGGAACTGTCACCAAACGGACGATGCGAGCATGTCTCTTAGTTCGTTACAGAATCACAACACTTAGTCATGCTCCCCGATGGTGTACTGGATTATTGTTACAATTTCAACAGTTCCCACGGAATCATGTTTGACAGAGGAATTATGTCACAAACCGATAAGTCGAAACATAGCGATGAAAAGGTTTAATTGTCTCTACTGTTTGTTTGTCTAATTAAATACCAAACTCATGTATAATTTCCTTCTGGCGTAAGTACCCAGTTGCGTCAACCTAGAATTAAGGAATTAGAACACAGAATTGTAGAATAGATGCTGTGCTTTTACTAGTCACGATCAATGCATTAGATGTAGTATATTTATTATGGGCATATTATAAGAAATATGATGTTAAATATTATGTCAAAAACTTTAGGAATTCAAAAAAACGTATGTTATAAAATCTTTGCTGTAAATACCTGATCAAAAGTAAAATAACAAATTTAATGACTCAAAATGTTTAACGGACGTTACCGGTCTCCAAGCAATGCATCGGTATGCGATGTGAGTTATTCGTCCATTATATCCGTAGGGAGAGTCATTAGATGCTCACGCCCAGGTACTTAGTGCAATACCGACGTTCTTGAACATCAACATCATTTCAGTTTAACTTATAATAAACTGAACGACACAATAATAAGAAACACCAGACATCTTTCGCTATAACTTTAAACGAAGACGTCACGTTCGTGTTACAAAATTACGTGAATTATTAGAGCGTATGACATAAAATATAAAAAACGAAGGTTCACCGTTTTTTTTTTATTTATGTCATACGCTCTACTAGCTATAACTTAAGAAAACAAGTCAATATTGATTCGGTGAAAAACTTTTTAGAAAACATCTTACCAAACCTCAAAGCTATACTAGTATATATTGGTTTAGGTATCATATCATAACAAAATTAATACCCAGATCCAGACCAGACATTAAGTTTACTTGTTTACTGAATCGAACTTGAGTCATGTGTGCAGCAGTCATGTTGACTGTTGTGTCTTGGGTTGTCAGACCGTGATATTCACAGAACACGTAGATGTCCCACGATAGGCACAACGAGCAGTAGTTTTAGATAAATGAAGGCGTCAAAAGTAGCACCGCGGCATATCGCGCGGGGATCAGGCGTTACGGTCACGTATAGCTCCACTCCCACGTCTTAATTGACCTATTTCGTGTGAGATGTTACACGCACAACACAGAGCCGCCGCTTCTGGGATACCATCGCCGCGGGACGTGACGCCGCCTATCGTGACATGTACCTACACTTACTCTATTCTTGTCACACATATTTGACAGCGTGTTTCCGAGCAAATTATTGTCCAAAGCATGGGTCTTTATTGAGTTTTGCGGCTAAATGTGAAAGGTTCCTCAGTTAAACGTCATGCCATTAAAAACCACTAAGTATAGTACTTTGGTACTACCAATATAAAGTACAAAACTTAATTTGATAGAAAGTTGGTAGTGGCCGTTTCTTTTTTTATTTCTTACATATGAATGAAAATTATAGTACCTTAAACATCTCATCTTTATTTATTCCATGTTCATGTATCCACGTGGATAAATGGATAACATCTATCTTTAAGCATTTCATTTATTGAAAATAGCATGTAAGTAGTAGAAATCCTAATGAAACACAGCTTCGGACCTGTTACCAATCTCTACACAATAGCAAGAATTTATGTAAGACTTAGGAAATTTATAACAGGGTCATCTTAAGAATTAAGTTAGAGCACCTGATGTATGTTTCTCTGTAGGGACCACCAACACACCTATTTCGCCCTAATAAAAGCAGATCTAACAGAACCGCATGTTTTGGTTTGGTGGACAGGTGGCCGAGCTCAGGTAAGACTTTACTCCTATCTGAGGGTGATTACAAATGTCCATGAGTCGCAGTGGCCACTTAGCATTAGGTGAACTCCTGCAGTCACACGCTTTCTACACTCATAGCCCCGCACTAGGATTTTCTCCTGTGTCGCGATTGCCATGGACACACAAAGACGAATACACAAACACCCAGACCGAGAACAGAAATCGAAATTCATCATTCAGATGTCTTTCTCGTCGGGAATCGAACCCGGAACCCACTGGGCGCCAGGTATGGTGACCGCTCCGCCACGCGGGTCGTCAAACTTAAGTGTATTAAAAACATGCTGTCAATTAAAATTAATACAATCGCTAAACGCCATAATTTTTTTTGTACTTACGCGGTAATCTTGATCGTAACAGGGCTGAGGTCACATTTGTGAAGGAGAGTGTTTATTGCGCGGTGCACGATCGTGTCGGAATCCCTCACATTTGTGGTTAAATGTGTGGAGTTTTGTCACGACGTGTGATGAGGTGATTACTATTTCGCTCTCACCTTATATTTCTTTCATTTTACCAAAACTTTGAAGGGTAACATTATAAATTTTCTGCACAGCAGGTTCGATAGTTTCTCTACAAATAAGTCATAATTAATTAACAGTGGTAAATCAACAATTAAGTTCAAAACAAGTGATAATATTTTTACAATTTACTGCATCCTGTATACATAACACGCTTTAAACACGTGTTCCTGAAAATTATACGGCACTAAAATACACGACGTAATAGTCTAAAATATCAAGATGAATATTTTTAAACAGAAACAATTATATTATATTCTTATAACTTTTTTTCAATTATTAACCATAATGAATCCATAAATAATGATGTTGCAAACTTATTAGGTACGTTTACTTTTGAGACTTTCAACCTGAGCGACGCTGCGGATGCAGCAAGTTTAAAAATTGCATTAGATTGGAACGAGGGACCACAGCACCCTACTGTTTCTCTACGTCCCTTTTGAAAGTTGTGATTTCCGTATCACAACGCATCATCGGACCACCCTGCCACCTATCTCATCGCGATCTCCACAAAAACGTCACAGCAATCGATTTGTTTGTGTTGTGTGGCCTTTATTTTACGCTCATCCCGGACTGTGAAATCGTTAACACGTGAAACTTGCGTATCATCTGGGCAACGTTCCACGGATACCCAAGCTCAAGCAAGTTACCACGTTACCTAAGCTCTCTACGGCAAGGAATAGGTATATTATTAGGTAAAGACGAAATGAATATTGCAGTCTATTTTAACCGACTTCACAAAGGAAAGAGCTTACCCATTCGTCAAGTATATTTTTTAAATAATTTGATTTCTCTATGGTTTTTATAAGTAAATTTGGGAAGTTTAATTAAAGTCATGAAGTGTCCTATGTAAAATTAAATCATTTTGTTTTGTATGTTTAAGGAATACACTCTTTTCACTGATTGTAAATTATAAAATAGTTTAAAGAAGATATTTCTAATTTATTTCTAAGATTTTAAGTATCATACAATCATCAAATTATTAATACAAATCACATAAGTTATAAGAGATTAAATACTGAATGTAATTAAGCATAATGTAAATGTAGATGGCATTTTGCAAATGTTCCTATAGTACGTATTATCGTGCTCATAAATATAAATATTTCCTCAAGTCAAAATTACATTAGCAACATATGATATTGAATACAGGATTTAAAAAATATAAAAATAATGCATTCAACGTAGGTAACGTAACCAGATTGAGATGTAAGCATCATAACATATCATCCACCGGAATGAAGGCATCCCGCCTGTCCCATTGATTTATTAGGATGGAGAAAGACGTGCCCGCGTGTCGCCTTCCCCAAGGACCCGCAGGTAAGCGACAAAAACATTTTGGGTGTTTGTTGACGTCACTAATTCGTCATGCTCTCTTCATTCGTTAACTGTTTTTACTCAAACTGTTTTTTGTGTTATATTGAAGTGGTAACAGTTATAAAATTAAAAATGAGGGCAATTGTTATATTTGCAATTTTTGCTATTTTTGTTCAAAGTTTTACTCACCTTTTTATTGTGTTTTTATACAATCGTAACATTGTGAACTAGAAGTTTATTGTACATTTTTGATTGTAAAAATATGAGTTTTAATTGCGACATCTTTCATATCTAGTGAAGGAAATTGATTTTTATTAAATAAAATGATTTATTGCATAATGAAACTTGCTATCACAACACAGGTAATTGAAAACTTTGTCGATGGTGCAATTTTTATTAGGACACACACTCATAAAATATATGTAGATATGTTTCTATTTGTGGCATTAACAATCGATCTAGGTACGTAACATTAGCTTAAATTTAAAACTTATTTATGCAATAACTAATTAAAAAGAAAAAAAAACTAAAAAAATGTTCCAAATGATCCTGACTTAAACTCATCAACTACGACCGCATTCAACGATCTATCGGTATTATTTTAAAAGTAGCAAATATTAGGAGTCAAGATGAGAATCGTGGCTGTGAATAAATAAACGCGGTGAAAGTTTAATGAGGCGATAGCGGGCTCCGTGACGGACGAATCAAGGGTTGAACATTAACATCTTGCGAGAAGAGAAGAGTCGGGTAGGTGTCTCGGCGTCAGGCCGTCGCATCAAATATGTAGGAATAGTGCCGTGCGATGGGGCTGTAACTCTTGGGAAAATTTGATGTTTGACGAATCTAATGAGAAATAGTGCGATATCATAATCCGCGATTTATATTATGTTACTGTCACGTATCTTTTTATTCTGTTATAGATATATGTTTACGTACAGTAGTGACTTGTTTTTTTTAAAAGCTTTTATTTAACTTGAGGTGTTTTGTTCTCAGTATCCGATTGAACTGAAATTTGGAACTCACATTTACTCACTGTAGAATACGACTCCTCATAAAATATCTAATCCGAGATGGCTGCTCTAAATAATTGAAGATTACATATTTTCGTTCAACTCTGGGTGAGTTATTAGTTATTATATGGGTACCAAATGAAAGGGTTTAGCGTGTAGAATATAATAATACTATAAAAAAACACTATAAAAAATATGCAAATCCAAGATGACCGCGAGTAAAAAAATTGAAGATTAGGTATATTTTTCTGCAACCTACGTAATATGGGTGTCAAATTGAGGGACTTCACTTAGGTATAGAATACAATAAACCAGGAAGAAAATTCAAATCCAATATGGCCACCATAAAAATGCAAAATTACATATTTTTCGTACAAACCAACCCTGAACGCCGTCATTAAAAATAAAAGATCGTATACTTTTGTACAACCCATCCAATTTGGATATAAACATAACATATGGGCAACTAAAAATGAGAAAATAAGCTTTAATATTATAATTTATAAAAACGAGCTTTAATTTCCACGCCCTAAAAAAGAAAAAAATAAACTTTATAGGAGTCAAAGCCAGCATTTAGATGCATTACACTATTTATAACTCGAGAACGGCTGAACCGATTTGGCTGAAAATTGGTGGAGAGGTAGCTTAGAACAAGGAATATGACATAGGATACTTTTTATCCCGTTCCCTTTTTATCCCTGAAAACCACATCTGTCATATTATAACATAACGCAAATGACAGCTAAACTTGAAATAACATGTCGTACAAAACCGCATCTGACATGTAATAACAAAACGCAAATGACAGCTAAATAAACGTAATTTTGTTTATTTGAAAATTTCATAAATATGAAGATGTCAGAAATATCAAATTCAATTGAATATAATAATCAGTCATTTGATTTTCTTTGAATCATCTATACATATAATAAATCTGTATTTTTAACTCCTCAATCCTGATGATGGTAGCGAACTGAACAAATACTGAGCAGAGAACTAAACTGAAATTGAATGCATTGGGTCGGTGGGGCCTCACCTGTGCCTTATAAAGCAGTAAAGCCCTGTTTCAGAATTTAACGAAAGATATATTTAGTTCGATTGATAATTATATATTATCAATCAAGCGAGCGAGTTCCTTCCTGCTGGGTTTGGAATAAAAAATACGTTATAATTATTACAAAATTTCGGTGATATATGTGTCACGTTACGTTTCTTTTAAAAGCGGGTGAACTCGCTCAAATTTGATGGCTCATCTATAGATATTATATTTGACTTTTTAAATCTTCGCCCACTTATATTCGTAGCATTGAGGACTTTTTAAATTTAAAATTTTATTTTGTCAAGGAACGAAGCACAATACATTTGTAAATGATATCAGATAAGATTCGAATCTTCTTTAAGGTTAATTTCGCTCACCATAAGGCGACACACTACTTTATTTAACAAATATAATTCAAGAATTACATATCGTATACTTTTTTATTAAAATAATGTGAAAAACCGAAGTTCTTGATTTTAGTTTTGTTATTTTTATTTATTTATTAAAAAAAGAAATAACATAAGATTGGTAAAATCGCTGGTAATAAGTGAAAAATCTTAATTTGTAATCTAACCATAAATAATTAGAAGCGATTTGAGCTAATTACCAACGACGGTGCGGAGAAGGTATATGTTCTATGTTCTATGACGTATACAGTTTTAATGCAGTTCTCATTGATGTGTTACAATGAAAACTCACCAGTCAAACTACTTGTCCGATTCAGATGCGGTTTCCAGTGTTCGGGTTTAATTGGTGCATGTTCTTAGATATGTT